>OZ009935.1:3824976-4107476 GCA_963932035.1 Caenorhabditis wallacei
TTCCAACTTTCGTGCTTCTTCCTGAACTTCTAATTCAAGCCTACGAATATCGGATGAGGAATAATTAAGTTCAAGAATATCCTCCAATATTTTGAAAAGTCTCGGAAGAGATGATTTTTCAGTCTCAGATATCGAAATTTCCATCATTTGACCTCTCTCGTCTTTCTGAAAACCATTTCTCAGAATTGTCTATTTAATTAATGACTTACCACAGTGGCAGATGGACAGACAGCTTTACATACTTGAATAGCTGCTTCATAAGATTTCTTTGGATCAGAACTAGTTTTAAATACCAATGTCAATAACATTCCTCCTCCATATTTCTGTTTCAAATAATGAATTGATCCAGATGCAGCCATTTTTCCATGTGACATCACAAATACCCAATCACCCAATTTCTCAGCTTCATCCATATAATGAGTTGTCAAAAGGATTGTTCTATCTGTTTTTACTAATGCCAACATCTTTTGTACATCAATTCTTGCAGCTGAATCCATTCCAGCAGTTGGTTCATCCAAAAGAATCACTCGACTATTTCCAATCATTGCCATACAAACACACAGTTTTCGTTTCATTCCTCCTGATAAATTCTTCGCCAATGTGTCTTTTTTGTCAGTCAATTCGATTTGTTCCAACAGATCTTCAGCTTCATCCTAGAATATTATTTATTTGGGATTTCAAAACATACAGCGCTCTGCAGCAGAAAACCGTGGCACAACTTCAAGTTTGCAAAGTACCGTGACGGTGGGTGATTGGCAATTTATCAAAGTTTAACGATAAAATAACAGAGTCGCTACGCAGCCAATGTGATTAAGGTTAGTATCTTTTTAGAGCGAAAAATTAGAATTTTCGTATTCGATAAATCCTTGTGGCAAGGTGAATTGCGATTATTAAAAAATATCAAATTAAATATTTAAGCTATCTTGGGCCGACAATCAGTTGCGTAGACCTAGTTCAAATTTTCCAAAGGAATCACTCACCCTGAATCCAGATCGACTTCCTCCCTTCAATGCATTGACTAATCGAAGATGTTCCATAACAGTTAATTTATCATACAAAGGGTTATACTGGGAACAATAACCAATCAATTTTCTTGCTTCCGATCGATTTGAATTTGCATCAATTCCTCCAATTATAATTTTTCCTTCAGTTGGTTTATGCATTCCAGTTATCATTCCAAATGTTGTACTCTTTCCACAACCATTATGTCCCAAAAGGATTGATACTTGTCCTCGAATTGCTCTCAATGATAATCCATTCACTGCTTTTTCTCCATTTCCATATACTTTTACAAGTCCATTCAATTCAATATCAGCTGCTGCTTTTCCTCTTCCATCTAATTTCTCTTGTACATTCAGAATTGTCGATCTTTCTTCTACTTCTTGAGTTCTGATTGATGATGATTTACCCTTCCTATTTCCAAGTATTCCCCATATTTGTTTCAATATAACATGAGTCAGAAAAGCTATTATCTTATTCATAAAAATAGCTGAAACCAACATCCAAATCGTATTGAAAATCATATATCCGACATAAACAACAACGGGTTGTTCATCTTCGAATTTTGCATGAAATAGAGCAGACAATGAAAGACCTGGAAAATAGAATTGTTGTATTTTTAAGATAATAATTTATCTAATACCTTCATAATGAGTAGCAGTTAGAATTGCAACAAGGAAATTTTTGAAAGCGTATGTCGGGATAAGTGAAAAGAACCAATTGGCAGTTGGAGTTGCAGGATAACGGAAATATGAAAATGCTATTGTACTAATCCAAATGATAGACATTCCTTCGACAACTCGTTTTGGAGATGGGAATATTGTTGAGAAAAAAACAGCAAATGCAATTGAATTTAAGGTATAACAGAATATTCCAGCAACGATTAGAATGGAGAATTCCGAGAAACAAATAACCCAAAGTAAAGAAGAAAGAGTGATGAGAATAGTCGTTTTGATGACTCCAACAAGAAAATGTTCAATGTAGAATAACCAAACTGGAAGGCCAATTGTACTTAGATACGGCTAAAAAGCATTTAATTCAGAAATATTTTTTTTTCAGATAATCCAAAAACAAACCTTAACGGATTCCGTCTCGACAAGTATATTTCTGGTTACACTTATAACTGGCATCATCATACAACAACCGAAAAAGACAGGAAATACCGATTTCAGAATTGTTTGAAAAAATGAATTTTTTCCATAAGGAATCGGAAATAAACCGAATTTTTGATTTTTGTTTGTTTTCGGTCGCTTTATCATTGTTTTTGCTTCAAAAATCTCTTCTTGAAATGTTAGAAACATTTCAAATATTCGTTTGTTCCAGAGATAATTGTAGTTAACAAATTCGTAGTTTTTACTGAAAGAAATTATATTTCGTCGAGTTCTATACGATATTTGGAATGTATTGGACCAGTTTCAACGTAGTTAGACGTCTTCATGTCAGTCTTTCGAAAAATCTAGGGTGAGCTACTTTAAGCCGTCTAACTTCGTTCAGATCAAGCGAAGACCCCAAAAATGAAACCTGGCACGGCAAAAATTATGGCTATTTTATTTTTAAATTTCAATGTTTGCAGAACAATTCTAATACATATAATTGAAGTTTGCGGGTAGAAGTTTATCTCTTCAATTCTAGATGAAAGGGCCCACAAATGTCTGATGGAACTTTTATAAATCTTGAAACTTAGAAAAATAACATTTCCCCATCAATTACTCACTCTCCTCCAAGTTCGGATGTTATAATAGTACTACTCATATTTGCTTCGACAATAAAAGCTTTTCCACATTTCCGAGCATCTTTTATTATATCTTTCCGATGCATTTTTCCACCGTTTATTACAATTGTATTGTCTTTCCACTCGATCGGTGAACCATCCAGACTAAACAAAAATAGAAATTCAATTTCAGAGAAAGGGAACCCACTAATCATGAAAAGTTTCATTCTTCATTACATCACAGTATGGGAATGTCACATTTTCAAATACTGTTGTATCATTAAATACGATTGGCTTTTCTTCAATAATTTCTCCAGATCCGCTGATCTAAACAATATTACTTTTTGCTTCATCAATTTTCAGAATTCTTACCAAATAAAATAAAATCGCAGGACATGCAATCAAAAAAACTGGTAACAATACTTCAAATGTTGTCCATAGTTTCGATCTCCGTACCAAAAGTGCATCCTTTTGTAAAAGATGAAGCAATTTCGTGAACGTCATTTTGCAGTTTTTGAGAAAAAACTGATTCTGAATATTCAGGAATATTTTATTTTATCTTAAAGGGGAGCTTTGATGATTCACCCGTCCCGCCCGTTCCATTGCCCTCTTCATTGGTCAAGGGCACCGGTCAATGGATTCTAGTAAATTTGCAGGATTAGAAAACGTGAATACGTAATTAATTTGGCAGGTACGGTAGTTCCTTTCACTTGAACACGAGAAAAATAATTGCGCTCTACCTGGCCAGGGTTCGTGGTATCCTTAGCCAGGATTTTGAAATATTACAGGAATTGATGTGAAAAAGTTGATTTATTGTTATTATTATTATTAGTAACAAGCAATATAATTTGTAATTTCCGAAAAAAAAAATCAAAAATAATTATTTCTTGAATCGGGCCAAACGACAATGATGAAACTTTTGTCTCCTGCTTTTAAAACTGTCGCTGTCGATTCTTTATTCCGAATTTCGAATCCACTGTCGAATTGAAGATGAAATTCATAAGAATAGTGCCTGAAAACAAAACTATTATTATAATTCATTTGAGACCATTTTCATAGCACATTACTAATTTCTAT
The DNA here is from genome assembly GCA_963932035.1 of Caenorhabditis wallacei. Lineage (NCBI taxonomy): Eukaryota > Metazoa > Nematoda > Chromadorea > Rhabditida > Rhabditidae > Caenorhabditis > Caenorhabditis wallacei. The sequence goes on from OZ009935.1 coordinate 3,828,764, forward strand.
TTCTTTCCGTTTAAACAGAAATTCAGAATAGATAATGAAAACAAGAAATGACATTTGATGTTTATTCAGCCTGACTCACATGTAATATTTTCTTCTGAGATGTGGATCCGATTCATCCACTTCTAAATCTTTCAAAGCATCCTCTCGATTGATTACTTTTTTATTAAAACACACCCAAAGATGTTTCAATTTCGGACATCCTCCATTCATCCAATGATGTAAAAATGAGTTAATATCGTTTCCAGATAAATCCGATTCTTCAAGATGAATATCTACACAATTTATCGATAAAAGATTTTTTCGATTAAACCAATACGATGGTTTAATAAGTAATGCTCGCATATCCATTGATTTTGAATTGAATTGATATTGATTCGTTGGTTTGACATAAAGGTGAAGTGTGTCGATGACATTCATATTATTGAGAAAATAAGTGATATTATCATCAGAGAGTTTACCATTTGAATGTAAAGAACATTCAAATATTGACTTTTGAAATGATTTTATCCAATCCAATGTCTGAATCGGTTCATTTATAGAATGATGAGTTCCAGTTGACAGATATTTAATTGGTTTCTCAAATAGATCCATTCCATAATTGACTACTTCTGCCATTCCAATTACTCGATCATTCCAATATGTATTCAGAGCTCCGTGTTCAGCAACTTCCATCAAAACTTTTGAGCTTCCAATTTTCCATTCCTCGAGAATCTTGTTTTCTGGGATATCTGGGATCTCGAGTACATTAACCATCTCTACCCATCGAAAAGTACCACTTCGAGCACTAAATGTAACACATGGAGATGTTCTCAGTTTAAGTCCCGGTCTCTTCGGAACACAATCCATATGTTTTATTAATCGATACATCTTTTTTGAGCAGATTGATAGGATGAATCTGGAAATTGTTCTCAAAAGAGATAGAAAGAAGTTGTCAATTAATGAAATGCAGCCCTTATTGAGCTGACCAATTAATTAGTTGACTGTTTTTTGATATTTCTTACAGCTAGCGATATATAGAGGTTTGAAAAGAGTGAGGTCTCGCTCACCTCAATTAGCTAGGCACGTATTTCAGTTCCCTTAACAGATAACAAAAAAAGGTCAACTATTGAAGCCCTTATTATGATCAATGTTTTGCCAGCTGACAACTTTTTGAGACGCAAAGAAAAATAACTTACAATTCATTTGGGTAAACCATATCCAGAACATTATTGATTGCTAGATATGGAAGAGAAAGAAGAGGAAACATCGTTTGACGAAGAGAGTGAATGAATGGAATGGAAGGGGCATTCTGTCACTCAGAGTCTTTTGGAAAGGTCAGACACAACGAGACCGATCCAAGACCATTGGCTATGCACCTTTGAACAGTGCACACACAGATCGAGTTTTCGATAATAGAGAATACAGCGTCCAATAAAGTTAGGAACCGTTTAAGATTTTTAAGCGACGCTCAACTTTTTGAAAAATCGGGCCAAACGACAATGAAACGTGTGCCTCTTGTTCTTAATCTCTATTTGTCTAATTCTCTCAATGTCTCTAATTTGAATATTTATGAGATCTACTATAGAACTACCAGCAACAGTCACTTCTTTTTCTCTTTCTCTTTCATTCGTGATGATCAAATTTCTTTTGATTTTTGAGCTTATCAGCAAGATTCTAACTGATTCTGTCTATTATCCAATCAAGGATGGAACTAAAATCAAATGTCCAAATTCGGAAGTGGTTGTCATATCTGGAAGTAACTTCGATCCAAAAGAAGTACGGTTTAATGTTTTATGATTTTGAGCTAATGATTTGCTTTCAGTACTTAATCAATAACTTACCTCCTATCATCAAATGCTCTCCACCGTTCCTTAAATCCTCTTTTCTCATTGATAACATCCTCATATCAAATCCTTCTTTTTCATGTATTCCTCAAAAACTAAATTCTTGTCCATGCCCTTCTATTGGATACATTGATCAAGAGGAAATAAGAAATCTCTCTCCTTATCTTGGAAGTCTACCAACAGCTGTTCCTGATGTCTTAGTGGATGAGTACTGTAGGATTACGGTAGACCCATCTGGTGTTTCTAAATTTAAGAATTTCTTTCTCACAATTTTCCGGTCTAATGGCCCACCGATTTTCGTAAATCTCAAAAACCGAAGTTCTGAAGGTCAAGGCATTTTTTTCAGAGCAAACGAATATTCCCTGCGAATTCTGAGGAAATCTTCACACCAATTGGTCTAGAATGTCAACAAATAGGAGACAATTATGAATGGATTTATTATGGAGGAATAATCAAAAATATGAAATTCTCATTTCAAAGTAACGATGGAATGTGTCAATGTAGTCCATTTCCAAAATCAAATCTAATTTTTGATGGAATTTGTGATATCTTTGAATTGAAATGTCCGGAACCAACGAATGATTTGTATTTATCGGATCAAGAAATTGGATGGAATCTTTTGGTGACTTTATTCATTCAGGAAATCTTTTAAAATATTGTTTCCAGCTTCCAAACCTCTCTAACGAAACAATTTTTGACTCAATCTGTGTAGATGGGAATTGGTATTACAATGGAATTAAATTAAGTGAAGATGCTGAAATTCTATGCAATGATCCTGTCAGCATCCTTGATTTAACGCCTACAACCTACAGTAATCTTTCAAGATCTTCCCTTAATCTTCTCATTTATTTAGATTACACTTATGGATGTCGTGATCTTATTCAAATTACAAATGAGAATGAGTTTATGATGGTTTATGATCTAACAGGCGATTTTTCGGATTTCGAAATTTCCTTTGGAACTGTCGAATATTCAAATGATTCTATTGCGAAAATCAAATGTGCAGATTTTCATAACATTGTATTTTTCAGTAGAAACTTCGAACCAATAATGGTAAGTCAACTTCTCAAACTAATTAGTGACACATAATTGTTTCAGTACTCAAAAGACCAATTCCCACACGTGACATGTCAAAAATCTCCTTTGTCTCTACCAAATACACATTCTGGAAACTACTGGTTTGTCGATGGAATTATGTTGTCAGAAGCTGCTTTTGCTTGTTTATCACGATAGTTTCTTATAATTTTTGTCAATAAAATGATACTGGCTAAAATGTTTTCCAGTTCTAAAAAGTTGGCAGCTTGATGGCTATCTTTTCAGATTTTCAAAATTCAAGCTTCGAAGGTATTAGGTTGGCGACTAATTTTCCGAAAATTTCGGAGGCTCATGATTTACTGATTTTTTCTGGACGCTGAACTTATTTTTTGAAGCGCATTTTTTACTATCAGAGGGCCCTTTACAACAGCTCATTGCTCACTCAAACTTGTATTCCCTCTTCTTTTTGTTGGAGAGATACATCTCTCGATTTAGTCCCTATTTTCTCAGATATTCTCTATGGTTTTTTGTTTTATTATTTTCTAGCAGAAGAACTTCTGATAACCAAACCTAAATTATGGATATAAACATGAGACTTGTCCCTTGTGCATCCACAACCAATATTTCGGTTGAAGATTTTATACTCAGCGGCATCAGTTTGATCAATCAACATTGCGAATAGAAAAAATTAGATTTGGAAGGGGTCAGCTGCATCTCTCTAAGATTCTTGACTTACTATTCATTTCGGGCAAAATGTAGATATATTTACGGGTCACAAATGTAACAATCGGGGATTTTTTGGAATCAATTGGAAAGGTAGAAAAATTAGGTATTTTGCATCTCATATTTTTAGATGATATTGTATGTGTCTCCGAGTAGACATGAAACTACGGTCTCTAATTTTTTTCGAAATCGAAGCGTTTCTGTGTAATACAATTATTTTTGATAGAAAGTGGGTACACTACTCCAACTATGTCCAAAGGTTCCAGTTAATTGATTAGCGTTTATCAGCGGAGAATCCAGCAAAACCCAATATCCATGTTATGAATGTTATGATCTGTGTGAAGTGGAATTGAACAATGGAAGTTGTCTATTGAAAGCATAAAATGGCAACTAATACCTAGGCTACACATACGCACAAAGTCATCTGAAAATTCATTTTCAGTCATCCACTAGAAGTAAAAGTATTTTCCCCACAACATTATGATAGGTTAATGTCACGAGAGTTACTATTTTCTAATTGTTGCGAGTTGAGCCAATTCTTCTCCCGTTTACAGTGAACAAAGTGGACTTAGTACTTCCTAATTATAAGCATTTTGGACCCCCTCAACAACTCTGTGTTAATGAGAAATTCGAATCAAAATTTGATACTGAAATGGAGTTCATGAAGTTTTCGCTCTGCCGTTCGCAGGCGAGTGGAGCAATGATGCCATCATTTTGCCAAAGAGATGGCAAGGGGCCTTGGGTACTAAGAGACACTTCCTTCATGATATATTATCTTCCACTTCAAGTAAAATTATATAAAAGAATACCTAAAAATTTTCGGAAAATTAGTCGCCAGCCTAATATCTGGATTCATTAAACTGTTTTTTGATTTACAGATTTTTTCAAAAGGAAATTTTGGTCTACAGAATGGAACTTTTCTATGTGCCTCTCAACTCAAAGCAGGAGATTTCCACGGTTAATATAACATCTGTCATTCAAATACAAGACCATTTCTTATAATATTTCAAGACGTTTATTGAACAATGAGAGCGAGGTGCCCTCTGCCAAACAGACTAGTCTTTTGGATAACACGCGACGAATGGTGCATGAAGTAATGAATTATCAACCCAGTAATAACGTTCACCATTCGGATAAGTTGATGCGGAAATGCATCCGATGTGTGGAGTCTCGCCAGAAGGATACTGTAATAGAAGATGATGAATATATTAGGCTGGCGACTAATTTTCCGAAAATTTTTAGGTATTCTTTTATATAATTTTACTTGAAGTGGAAGATAATATATCATGAAGGAAGTGTCTCTTAGTACCCAAGGCCCCTTGCCATCTCTTTGGCAAAATGATGGCATCATTGCTCCACTCGCCTGCGAACGGCAGAGCGAAAACTTCATGAACTCCATTTCAGTATCAAATTTTGATTCGAATTTATCATTAACACAGAGTTGTTGAGGGGGTCCAAAATGCTTATAATTAGGAAGTACTAAGTCCACTTTGTTCACTGTAAACGGGAGAAGAATTGGCTCAACTCGCAACAATTAGAAAATAGTAACTCTCGTGACATTAACCTATCATAATGTTGTGGGGAAAATACTTTTACTTCTAGTGGATGACTGAAAATGAATTTTCAGATGACTTTGTGCGTATGTGTAGCCTAGGTATTAGTTGCCATTTTATGCTTTCAATAGACAACTTCCATTGTTCAATTCCACTTCACACAGATCATAACATTCATAACATGGATATTGGGTTTTGCTGGATTCTCCGCTGATAAACGCTAATCAATTAACTGGAACCTTTGGACATAGTTGGAGTAGTGTACCCACTTTCTATCAAAAATAATTGTATTACACAGAAACGCTTCGATTTCGAAAAAAATTAGAGACCGTAGTTTCATGTCTACTCGGAGACACATACAATATCATCTAAAAATATGAGATGCAAAATACCTAATTTTTCTACCTTTCCAATTGATTCCAAAAAATCCCCGATTGTTACATTTGTGACCCGTAAATATATCTACATTTTGCCCGAAATGAATAGTAAGTCAAGAATCTTAGAGAGATGCAGCTGACCCCTTCCAAATCTAATTTTTTCTATTCGCAATGTTGATTGATCAAACTGATGCCGCTGAGTATAAAATCTTCAACCGAAATATTGGTTGTGGATGCACAAGGGACAAGTCTCATGTTTATATCCATAATTTAGGTTTGGTTATCAGAAGTTCTTCTGCTAGAAAATAATAAAACAAAAAACCATAGAGAATATCTGAGAAAATAGGGACTAAATCGAGAGATGTATCTCTCCAACAAAAAGAAGAGGGAATACAAGTTTGAGTGAGCAATGAGCTGTTGTAAAGGGCCCTCTGATAGTAAAAAATGCGCTTCAAAAAATAAGTTCAGCGTCCAGAAAAAATCAGTAAATCATGAGCCTCCGAAATTTTCGGAAAATTAGTCGCCAACCTAATAGAAATAAATTAGAATCTTACAATCATTGGACTCCGATTCAAACTGAATACAACGACATCTTGATTCGGGCATGAATATTTGGCTGTACAATCTCCAATTAAATACGAAAACTGTCCAGTTGTGACTTGTTTATAGAGGAAATCCACATTTTTATCATAATTATCATTGATTGCTTTCCAAAATTCAGTTTCAGGTTCTGGCGTTGATGTAAGCATTCCCATTGGTTCGCATTTACAATTGTCCACTGAAAATTGTAAAAGTAGAATGAAAAACAGAAGAAAACCTACGGAAATCTTGATATTCTCCTCCGTTGTCTTCTAAATAGGCTGAACACAAAGCAATTGGTGAGGTCAATGAAACTCCATTGAGTTCCCATTGATTATTGACACACGTAGCTGTTGTTAGAGTGAGCTCATTTGAAAATCCTTGCTGCAAATTTTTCAAAATGAACATAAATATTCAATTTCAGAAACGACGTTTTCGGGATTAATGGACTCAAGAGAAATGACCGGCCTCAATTAGAAGAGACTGGTCCCAATAAGAAAATATGTGTTTTCTCTTTTTTCTGTTCGGATCGGTGGGTATCATTCTTCTTTTTTTGGACCAGTCGCAGCCAGAACCACTCATTCCTCTTGAGACCTTCCCTTTGCCGTTGGAATCACTTAACCCTAGAAAATCCAAAAGAAACGAACCGAAACTTGCACTCGATTGTTTAGAATTCTTGGTCCTCTTGTATTCGAGCATGTGAATTTCATAATATCACATTGTTCATCTAATTTTGTCATTGTAATCTTGTCATCGCCTAATTGGAAATCTTCACATCCACACGATTCTTCGTTACTTTGGAGGGCAATGTACAGATTTTGATCCGTGAGTTTAAAGTTTTTATAGTTCCATTGATAGGTGTCTTCCACTTTTTGGCAAGTTAAATCGGAGAACGTGAATGGGATATTTATATCCGATGGAGTATAGAATTTATGAGCCTGGAAAAAGAAAAGTTCTTCTATGACGGATATATGCACTTTGTTTGAAACATATCTGTTTCCGATATGGTCATAACTCGAGTGTGGTCAGAGATATTAAAAAGTGGCCAACTAGGAAATTATTCCTTTTATTATCATTCGCACTAGTTGATCCCTTTTTGATAACTTTGAGTCTAATCGAGATATGCACCTTTGAACAATTTATAGTTCCCAACTTACGAAAACTGGCGGTTCGTGATCTCTAAATAGCATCAAATAAAAGTTATTAATTTCCATTGAAGAAACATCAACAGTCACTTCACAAGACTCCGTCACAGTGACTTTTGGTTCGAATGTTGCCCGATTATTCAGATAAGCTGACTCGGGATTATTACTGATACCATACTGATCGATATGTCTCAATTGAGGACATTGACATCCATTCATGTCGATTGGTGACTCGTCAATTTTTGGGAAACAAACGAAATGTACCAAAGAGACCATCGTATTATCAATCCACCAATAGGTTTCGGCTGGTTGATTTTGGGCAACTGGAGGTGTAACACATTGGAATTTCGGATGTTCTCCTAAGCCATACTGTAAATAAGAATTAAAATATCCCTTCGGACAAATGAACAACTTACGACAACTGGCTCCATCTCATTACTAAATACAACTAGATCATCATTATTTTCACAAACATAATCTACAGTACATCCATCTTTGTCATAAACCATAATTCCATTAGATGCCATTCGATCAGAAAAACGTCTGTTCTTATTGAACGAGTAAGTTCTATCTTTCATAGCATTCCAAGAATCAGCACTGAAATGTGAAGGGAAAGGACAAGGGCATGAAGCAGCTGAAATAATTTCAGATTTCAGAAATAAAATTACTTTTTCCTTACAAAAATCATCAAAATCATCATCTTCAAAATGTGTTCTACAATAAAAAGATGGAGATATAATTGGAATTCCGTTGAAATACCATTGTTCATCAATACAAGAAGTACCAGTGAAATAGATTTCAGTTGACTCCATCAACTAAATTTTTTGAGATATTATCATATTCGTTTCAGAGAAATATTAGAATACTTTTTTTTGTTTGGTGGTCCCAAACGGAAAGTCTGGTCCCAAGTACAAAAAGTGGTATATTTTCAAAATTAATACTATATAAAAATCAAATTATTTTCAGAATTAAAAAATACTTACTCTCCAATTCAATGTCACATTAGTCTCATAAAGATCAGGTTCGTCGACCAATGAGGTTAAGCCGAGATATCTATTTGGTTGATTGCAAGAAACGTGGAATGTATCACATGTGAGATTAGTTATGAGAACATCCGAAGAAACAGTCATTGGTTTACACGTACATGTTGGAATATCTTCTTGAACAGTTATATAGATGACGTCATCAGATAATTCATAATCGAGATATTCCCAATGGTATTTTCCTCCTTTTTGAGAACAATATAGATAGTATAAACGGATTGGGACACTATTGTTTTTTGATTGAAAATGAAGCATCTGAAATATAGTTTTAAGATGAAACCTGACAGTGGTTTAACTTACAGAAAGAGGCGGAGCTCCATTTCTAAACAACATAATTTGATGTGACCCAACATCTAAATCTGATTCATCAACTGAAATTTCACATTTCTGAGACACTGTGACAATCGGTTTCAATGTTCTCTTTGATGACAAATACTGAGAATAACTTCCCAATTCAGTGATTCCATTTTGATCTATATACCGAATTTGAGGACATTTACATCCATTCATTTTGATTTCCGGGTCATCGATTTCTTGAATTCTTGGGAAACAAGCGAAAACTGGCATGTTAATCATGACATTATCAATAAACCAATATCTTTCTGTTTCACGATTTTCGGCTACTGGAGGAGGATAACACCTCATTTCTGGTTTCTGACCAGATGGGTACTGTAGAATAAAAACTAGAAGATTTAAAATTTCAATTGAAAACTTACCACCATCGGATACTGATTTATCCCGAAAACAACAAAAGTGTCATCTCCAGAACAAGTATATTCAGATCTACACTCATTGTTTATAAAATTTATATTTCCAAGGTTTGCAGTTCGATTCATATAAGAATCTGATCCAGGATAATAATATCTGAATCGATTCCAGAATGCTTTATGATTTTCTTCTGATGGAGTTTCGAATACTTCTGGTGCACTACATGGACAATTTTCTGTGAATGGTAAATAATCCAAATATCCTGAGAATGAAGTACAAGATGCTTCTGGATTGGCCACTTCAACTCCATTTATATACCAGACACTGTTGATACAAACTGCTCCAACTACAGTAAGATCATTTGTCCATCCACGCTAAAAAATGAATTTTTGGTTATCAATGGAGCGCATTTGCCTTACAATAATCTGTTGATTCGGGTAATTCGACGATGGTCCGTAAAACGGTTTATATGAAATTTCGACTCCTTCCTCATCATTTTTACATTGAAATCTCAAAATATCACATGTTCCATCCAATTTAGTCATTGTCACAGAATCATGAACTGTGAAATCAGCACATGAACATTCTGGTTCATTGACTTGGAATGCCACGTATAGAGTTTTATCTGTTATTATAGATGCACCGTAATCCCACCGATTATTTTCTCCAATTATTCGGCAACTCAAATCTGGTAAAAAGACTTCGTTGGGATGAGAAGCGTTTGCGACTAAACGACGCATCTGGAAAAGTACAGTAATCTACAGTAATCTAGCTTACTTTATCCATTAAGCTTACAAAGATGGCTGGAGCTTCATCACGAAAAAGCATGAGATTGAAATCGAGGCCATTCATGAGAGAAGCATCAAAAGAGACTTCACAAAGATCAGAAACGAAGACAGGTAATCTGGTAGTGATTCTACTTGCAAGATATGATGAATGACTATCCATATCAATTATATCCATTGGTTCAATGTATTTTAATGGGGGACATACACAACCATTCATTTTGATCTCCAATAATTTCTTTATTTTGATGCAACCTCCAGCTGGACTAATGACACGTGTACCATTGGCAATCCACATGTGAAGATAATCATTTAAAGGATTCAAAACGCATTTGATTGTTGATTCAACGGATGTCATCTTAAAAGTTGTGATTTGAGGAAAGTGTCTGCAATTGCGCTCTAATGCAAGAATTTTAAATTAAGACGTGTGCTGTAAAGCGCGTTTGCACACTCTCGTTCCCAGAAGCTGTTTTGGCCCCCGTTGCGGTTGCGTAGCGGTGGTTTTTTTTAGCTTTATGATTTCTCCCGTCCTTCTAATAACCACGTGAGCAAACGCGCCCCATGAATAACTTTTAATTTAAAATTGATGCAATTTTTATCAATGAAGCGCGTTTACACAGCATAGCCTGAAATTCCCACTAAACTCACTGGAATGGGATCCATATTCTGACTGAAGATCACTGGTGTAAACTCATTTCCACATGAAATATGGATATCCTTATCCAGTACTTCATAATTAAGCACTCCCCTTTCAGCATACTCATATTCTCCTTTCCGATGATAAAACATTAGATCGTCATGAGAATACGATAATTTGAATGTTCCACAAACATTTTGAATCTCTCCAGTATAAGCAACCTCATTTGTATTGCACCAAATCGATATTCCGGGTAATTTTAAATTAGAGAAATACCAATCGAAGGTTCCTTTTTCTTCTTTAAGACAAACAAGATCTTCATAAATAGTTAATTCAGATGATAATGCAGATCCAGAATGAACTGGATATTGGTTCGTTGCAAAAAGAAATGGAATTTCGTCTCCTCTTGGACATGCAGTTGAAATATATTGACATTGAGAAGGAACATCCGGAGCTCGATTTGTGATATTTCCTATATGAAAACTGATTTTTGGACAACTACAACTATCTTCGTCTGCAATGCAGGATAAGGAGAAATCATAGATTGGTGATCCATAATAAAACCATTGCCATGATCCATCTGAATCTTCAGAACATATCATATTGTCAATTGATCTTGGTTGGTTATGATCGACTGGTTTGTTTCCGATTACTCGATTAATCTGGAAGAGATTATTCTCTTATGACTTCTGAATTAAGACTCACGAAATGTGGACTCCCGTTACTTCTGAATAAAACAGTGAAGAATGAAGAGACTCCAGAAATTGCATTACAAGAAATCGATAAAGTACAATCATCAGTCGATGAAACAATCGGATCCCATACTTTCTGATTTCCAAGATATTTTCCTCCTTCATTCTTCAGAATATCATCTTGATTGAAAAGATTTACCGAACATTTACATTTTCCCAAATTTGGATTTTCTGGAGTAACTGGTCGGACAACCAAACACCCATTTACAGTTCCGAAATAAAGCAAGATCAGAAGAACTTTCATGACAATCATCCTCTGTGGAATTGAAAGTCAAAGTGATTGGAAAAGGAAACGGTCGTTTGGTTTTTTTTTTATATGTATGTAAATTTCATTCGAATAATTGATTATTAATGAAGACACGGATAGGGTATACTGATTGGTGATGAAAGATTAGAAATCGAATTGGACTTTTGGACTATTCAAGGAAAATAATGATGATAGCAGGAATATGAGAGTTGTAAAAAATGGATAATGAAAATAGAAGGTTCTATTTTCAGTATGTAACTGAAAAAAGTAGATATTTCACAATAAGTAATTTTCAGTATGGACCGTCAACTTCTCCATATATAAGTTGTCATCCTTCAACGAATCGACCATTTGTAGACGACACGTTAACCACCAAAAAACAATGGTTTATCGATGGAACTATGTCAAATCTTCCATTCTTCAGTTGTATACGTTCTCGGTATATTCCGCCTGTCATTAGGCGAAGAGTGGTCAGACTTTGGGCGAATATCTAGCTCATACAGACTCTCGGCGAAGGCTAGCCAGACTTTGGGCGAAGATATAGCGCTTACAGACTTTGGGCGAAGGTTGGACAGACTCAAGGCGAAAGTCATGCTCTGTCAGACTTTGTGCGGAGATTAGACAGACTCTGGGCGAAGGTTGCGCGAACTTTCTGCGGATCTTGGTTTCCCATACCCCTATTTCGAAGCGCGAACTTTTGGCGAACTTTGGGCGGACTATGGGCGAACCTTGGGCGAACTTTAAGCGAACTTTAGGTGCGTTGCGTGCCGCGTAGCGTGCTAATTTATTTTTCATTTTCGTGCAATTCGAACTCATTTTTTGATTTTTTTCAGCTGTTTTAACTCATTTCAAGAACGGTTTTTTACAGAGTTGATGGTTCTCAACGGACGGAACTCGAAAATCAAGAAAATCAGAACCGAAAAGAAGACTTGGTAAGTGAAAACTTTTGAAAAATCCAAAAATTGATGGTTTCTCAGAATTTTCAACGAGCAGTGAACGAACTCAACGACCATGTTTCCGATGCTTCAAATGGATAACTGTCAGAAGCTGCCTATCCAGAAACCATCAAAGTGTTTTCAATGAATTTGTCAGGACATTGGATTCACTGGAAAAACCGATTGCGTCTGAGTTCGATCCAGGCAAAGATGAACCAATTTTAGAAGCGACGTTCACAGGTTTATTCATTTTCATATAAAACTGTGTCAAACTATAATAATTTGCAGCTCGTTTATGAATTCTTCCTGAGATTACTCGAATGTCCGGATTTTCTGTGGTAAATCGTCAAGAAATACATTCATCAGAACTTCATTTTTCGTCTCATTCTGATCTCAAAATGTATGGAAATGAGTTAAAAATTGTTTGATGAATGCTGGCAAGTCTATCAGAAGACGAAGTATTGAATAATGCTGCAGGAATGGTTCGTGGAAGATGTCTTCAATATCAGTTATTAATTTTGATTTTGCAGGATTCACTGAGAAGGCTGTGAATTTAGGCCGAATCATAAACAATCGGATTCACCTCCAGATGAGCAGACTTCAATAACTCTCGGAGAACATAAAAGACACGATCCATACATTGGACCTTTTTCAGTTGTAAGTTTAATTATTCGAAGATCAATAAAGCGGTTTCAAAGAAGTTTTTCAGAGCTTCCAACCACCAAAACACTCAACACAAATTAATGGATCGGAAGATGGATCGGAAGTGAAGATAATAGCGAACTCTATAATATCTTGTTTTAATGTACTTCTATTGTTTAGTGATTGTTGTTTTTTTCTTTTTGTTGTAATTTTTTTTTTCAAATTAATAAAGTTTGTTTTTTTTTTACCGATCACTATTTTTTTTTAAAAGAGAAAAATGAAGCGAGGTTTGGGCGAACTATGGGCGAACCTTGCGCGGACATTAGGCGAAGGTTGGTCAGACTCTCGGCGAAGGTTGGTCGGACTTCGCCCGTGTCTTAAGCGGACTCTGACCAACCTTCGCCGAGAGTCTGGCCAACCTTCGCCTAAAGGCAGGCGGAATATACCGAGTTAGTCGATACGATCATTTAAAAGTATTTAAAGTTGTTTCAGAGGAACCTGGATGTCTTTGTAAATATGTTCCATTGACATCAGCCAACATTCAGAAACTTATCGGAGGCTACTCTTTTTACCCATTTATTGAATCTCGTCCGATCAGTATGCCGACTGATAATAGATCTGGATTAGTGTGCCCATCAAAAGCTTCTTGTCCAGAAAATTACACGCTCGTCGTCTTTGATCTCTCGGATTCTTCTGTGGTAAGTTCGCTTAATTTCTATTTCTATTTCAGTTTCCAAGTGGCAATATGACAATGATGTGCGATACAAAAACCAAGAAATGGTCAGTGGATCAAACGGCAGATATTCCGGATACTGAAGTGATTTATGCTGTTTGCGTAGACTTTAATTAGTGGAACTCTTGAAATCTCAAATAATAATTTTTTAAATTAAACCATTTTAATTTGTAAGCTGGCGAATGTAGAAACAAAATTTATGATAGCTCCGAACTCATTTAACTCATTCAATTCATCTTAAATCAACACAAATACCGTATAAAACATCAGCATCTGGAACATGAGCTCTTCCATCAATAACCCATTTCTTCGATTTACAAATAAGACTCATTTTACCGGTCGGATACTGTAACTTCAAAAATTAGAACAATGAAAACTATTGATACATACCACGGAAGCGTTCAGAAAATCAAAGACCACGAGAGTATAGTTTGTTGGACACGTGACTGTCGATGGACAAACTAATCCAGCTCGATTATCAGTTGGAGTTCTCAAAGGACGAGACGAAATGAGCGGATAGAATGAAGAAGTTCCGACGATTTGAACAAGATTTGTTGGAGTCATTGAGACATATTTACATGTGCATCCGTCATTAGCTTAACTTCGTCGATTATAATAAATTAAAGATAGTCAAGATCATTTACCTAAACAACTGAATACAGGTGTTGATATCAAGATTCCATCCATAAACCAATCCTTTTTCGTATTATATGTCTTATCTGGGAATGGATGAGACGGTGGAACTTGACAAGTAATATATGGGAATCTACCGTCTTTGTACTGGAATAAAAATACAAAATTGTTTGAAAAACACCATCAAACTCACTTGGACAGGAGCCATGCTACCGGAAAACATGATAAGTGTATCAGATCCAGTACAAGTTATCCTGGCAATACATTTCTGTGTGTCGTATGTTATAATACCATCGCGATATTTCAAATTACGGTAAGCCTCGGTTTTATAAAGATTATAGAAAGTTACTGTAGTACTATAAGCAGAATTGGTGAAGACAAACGGCTCGATCTCTTTACAACCACACGGATATTCTGAAAAAGAAATGTTTAGGGAATTTTACGGGATTAAATCATACTGAATGATTGAATAATTGCACTGTTCACTCCTTCGCTTGGTGGTTTACACAATATAGTAAACGGGTCGCCATTCAGATGATTGTAATACCATTTACCAGATACGCATGTTACATCAGGGAAGACCATACTCGTCGTTTGACTCACTCCAAACTAGAAAAGGCAGTTATTCAGAGAAAAAATCACTAAGGACAAACGCTTCGGGTAGATCCCAAAAGAAGGCTCGGAACTGTCTTTGGAGGACAAGTCGGCTTGAAGATATCACATGTTCCATAGGTGTTTGGAACGTCTTCTTTTATAGATTGAATATTATATCCAAGTTTTGGTAAGCATCCGCACTCTGTTGGTTGCATCGCAAATGCCATATCAACAACTTTTCCACCATAAAATTGCCATTCATAAACTCCATTCACTCGAACACAACTAATACCAGCCGGAGTGATTGGAGTAGTCTTTTTTGAAGTTTTCACGAAACGATGATTCTACAAAGTGAGGAATTTCAACTTGAATTAAAAAGTGGACTAACGAAAATAGGAGGAGCATCTTTTCGAAAAATCATCAAATGAAAATCATTGAATTTCATCGCCGAACAATCTACAGTAATCTGACACGTTGCACTGACTGTCACTTTTGGATTTGTTATTGCTCGATTGCCTAAATATGAAGATTGAGGCATTGCGAGAATCTTCGCCTTTGTTGTGAATTGAATAGCAGGACAACCACATTTCTGTCCATTCGTATTCTGGATTAGAATGAAATTTAGAAATAGGAAGAAGAGAAGAGTCATATATGTTGATATTGATTGATAACTCAATTATTTGTTGGAAAATATAGAAAGATTGGATGATGATTGTGAATAACGAATTAGCATACAAATGTGGTTATTCTCATTATCATACAGTATCGCGATTACAGATTAGTATTTCACCTCTCAAAGGTTATTGGTCATTAAAAACTGTTTTTTTTTTGTTTGGCTACCATAAGACGACGGTACAGTAGCGCCCAATGGGCCCATATTACAAACCAAATGAAAGCAAATTGTGGTTTTAACGAAATTGACTATAGAAACATTAAATTAAGACGAAAAATTTATTAGATGATGTCATAAGAAATTAATCCCAGAATAATGGGAAACATCTTCTCTAAAAAAAGAATATTGACTGCAGGGTTACGGATATTTTGATCGATACGAGTGGAAACCAACGACTACATGACCGTAGATCCACCAGTGGCAGTTGTGCCAGAACCAGAAGTTGTTCCAGTTGTTCCCGATCCTGTAATAATTGAATTTCTATTGATTTCAACCACAAATCCCTACCTTTCTTGCCCTTTTTCCCCTTCTTTCCTTTCCCTTTTTTCTCTTTTTTCGCCTTCTTTACTTTCACTTTTCTAGCACGTGGCAAGTGTCTGAGTCGCTGAGAAACGAGACATTTCGTCACACAAATATGACAAATCATCATGAGAATTCCGAAGATAATCCCAGCGACCATTCCAGCTAACATTGGATTCGGAATCGATTCACCGACAACAGCTCCACCTCCTCCTTCCACGGCGAAATCCTCTTCTGGATCAGACATCTGAATTGATGGATCAAATGAATGGGGGATCCCATTAAAACAAACCTTATTGTTTTCTCGTTCAAGTTCACAATATGATGATGAAGTCAAAGAATAAATTGATTATTGAAGACTCGGTAGCCGGGGCATACGATCTCGTTATCGTGGATTTAATCTAAGGGGTCACGCTATTTTGGGACTTCACGAATTACAATTTCTAGATTAAAAGAAGATCTTTATTATCGATTTACTTCAAAATGAGAGTAAGTGTTCGCAGAGAGCCAGGGCTTATTGGCGCCGCCTTCATAGGATCCCTTTTGCGAAGAAAAAGGTGTCATCTGCGTAGCTCAGTCGGTAAACGTCTTGTTTTGGAGCTGGACGGAGGGGCCGGGTTCAACTCTCACCAATGCGCAGTACTATTCACGAAGCCCTTCTAATAGAGGTATTTCAGATCCTTCTCGTATTCTTAATATCTATAAACATCTCTCTCATTAATGCTGGAACCCAATCAATTCATGCAATTGGTCGATTGATGTGTCGAGGAAAACCAGCTCCTTTCGCGGAAATTCAAATTATTAACACACGTGGAGGTAATGGAAATGCGATTTCGCTCCATTGAACTATTTCTTTTCAGAAAAAGAAAACATTCCAATCAGCGATTCGGTCTTCTCGGATCCAGATGGATACTTCGATGCCTACGGATACATGCATCAATTCTATGACATTCCAGCGGCACTTTACGTTTGGCATGAGTGTTTTTATGATATTGGAGTACATCATGGACAATGTAAAAGCCTTTTGAAATTGGATATTCCAAAAGAATTTGTGAATGATTTAAAACTGCCGAGAGTTACGTGGAATTCGGGAGTGATTAATTTGGAAGATGGTGTTTTGAGGCAAGATTTGGAAAAATGTGATGAGGAGGAAAAATACAAGAAATGACCTTTTGAACTTTTTAAGTGAAAATAAATTCATTTTCCTTTTCATTCTCTTGTGATTCGAAAAAATGAAGGTTGGTCTTAAACACGAAAAAGGGAGGAGAGAGATAAGGAGAGCGCAGAGAAATCAGACACTCTCGTTTCTCTGCGCACTCCTCTTTCTAGCTGACTCCCTGAAGTATATCATGATTATTCTTTCCTGAATCCTCTCAGCGAGCTGAATTCAAGAAATGATGAAAATTTTCAGATTATTTTTTCCTACATCTTCTTGATTCTGTTCTCATTGGCTTCCGCTGAAAGACAATCGGTTCGAGTCACTGGAAGACTTCTTTGTCGTGGAAAACCACAACAATACATGGAATTAAAACTTCTCACGAGCCGCACATTTAGTCGTAATAAAATCATTCTCAATAGAGCAGATTTGCATTATAATTTTTCAGCCAACGGAATTCTCGCTGAAGACGTTTATACAGATGCGAATGGACGATTCGATATCTCTGGATACGTGGATCAATATTTTAGAATTGATACGAGATTATGGATATGGCATGAGTGTTTTATGAAAGAAATTAATCTGGAGAAAGGATGTAAAAATTGGATGGAAATCAGAATTCCAGATGAATATGTCAATAGATCACCGATTCCAAGAGCAGTTTTTCCATTAGGAACAGTCGATTTAGAAAAGGAACAGTATATTGATTATTTGGATAAATGTAAATAAAGAGTGTCATTTTCAAATTCAGCTCATCGAGACAATTCAGAAATGTATAATTACTAGTCGGTTCAGCCGCCTTCGGCGTCCTCCCTCCTAGCTACGCTTAAAATCCAAATGAGAAATTAAATTTGTTCGAAAGAAATTCAAATTCTTTATCAGAGTGAAACGTGGTTTCACGTTTTAATTTTTTGAACAACTTTTATTCAAAATGACTGTTTTTGGAAGCTGGTGACCTCATTTTTTAATAAATCAGGAAAAAAATTAGGACGGGCATTATCGCATAAAAATTCCCTACCTCCCTGTCTAATTTTCATGAAAATTGGTCCAGTAGTAAAGGCGCTAGAGCTGGCGACAAAGACACAGACAGACACACACACACACACAGAATTTGGTGAATGTTAATAGTAAAGATGATAGTTTTGGACGGTTGGAGAGGGTGCAGAGAAACGAGAATGTCTGACTTCTCTGCTCTCTCCATTTCTGTCACTAACAAAAAAAGTTGTTTTCACGTGTACTTAATTTTTTTAAATTTCCACGTTATTCATGTACTACGTGGAACTTTTTTGAAAATAAGATAACACAAATAGTCTTCAAATTTTCGCCATGAAAGTAAGTGACTTTACCCGAATTCTTAACATAGCGCATTTACTTACTTATTAAATTTCAGATTTATTTCCTGCTGATTACCATCATTCCATGCTTAATTGCCTATGAGCAATCAGTTCGAGTAACTGGACGAATGATGTGTCACGGACACCCGGCACAATACGTCGAACTTCAACTTGTCAGCAAGTTTATAATTGGTAATTCGAAAAAAAAAATATATTCTGGAATTTAAATAAATAGTGTTCAGGTGGTCAGGCATTCGCCCGGGACGTCTACTCAGATCCAGATGGATATTTTGATATCGCTGGATACATTGATTCGTCGAAGATTGATGCACGCCTTTATGTTTGGCATAGATGTTACGAGAAGCCGTATGAACAATCGGATCCTTGTTTCCAATGGATTGAAATTGGAATTCCACCGATTGAAGTGGCGAATGGACCACTGGCTCAACAGCAATTTGATCTTGGAGAAGTTGAATTGAAGAATAAGAGAAGTGGTCAAGTATTGACGTCGTGCGATAGAAACAGTTGATTGTGATTTTAAATTTAGAATAAAGATTTTCGTGAAACACAAATATGCCTGATACAGTATACCGTAATATATACATACATGTTCAACGGTTGATATCTCGTTACTGCTAGGAGATATCAAAAAGTGGTCAACTAATGGAATGTGCAGAATTGCATTGTGAACATTTTATTAATTGACTACTTTTTGATATCTCTGATAGCAACCGAGATATGAGCATTTGAACACAAACTGGTCTATGTTTTAGTTGTTCCGAAAGTCTATGTTGCATTCTTCCGAATAATTTGAAAAAGAGCAATTAAAAAAACAAGAAAAAAGGGAAGTTGTGAATATACTTTTTTTTTGGATTTCGAAATTTGATTTGCAATAAATGAATAACAAATATATCTGATTTGCATTTTTTTTTTCATGTGGCAATCATCTATTTTCCTAGTTCAGTATCATAAAATGAAAAAAACCGCAGATGCTTCTCTCTTTTTTCATATTTATCTTTGTCTTAAATTCTGTGGATTCATGTTTGAAAGTCAATTATATAACACCTCGTAAGTTGGTTGTATTTGTATCAGTCTTACCGCGTATGGAGGCTCGAAACATCTGCCTGCTTTTGTGAAAGTTAACTTCTTGGTTCAGTACACCGGTTCCACTTTCAGAGCTGGCAATTCTTTTTACTATGAAAATGCAAATAACATCCTTCCTTCTTCAAAAAATTACTGATCTTCCCTATTTTCAGCCAAATGCGAGTGCAAAGTGCTTGCTCTCGATGAAAACAACATTGAACAATATATGGGAGACCATATTTTATATCCGCAAATATCTCAATTTCCCATAAAAGGACCAATTATCTCCATCGACGATTGCTCACTTTCAGTTTCTTGTTCTCAAGGATATGATTTAGTTGTCTTCGATGTAAATTTAGTTTTTCCGTTCTGGGAATATTCTGCTGATGGATTTTGTGATCCATTCACCCAAGAATGGTTAATTGAAACTGAGGAATTTAATAGTTTTAAAAATATGAGCGCAACTTGTATTGCCTTCAGTAAGTCATCAAAAAAAGGTGTTCGTCAAGTTATCCTAATATAGGTGCACCCAAATGTGATTGTAAGATAATTGGAATCGATAATAAAACAATGAAAGAATTGATTGGGGAAAGTGATGAATATCATGAAATCAAATATCATCCAGTCAAATCTCCAATTATTTCAATTGATGAATGCTCTGGAACAGTCTATTGTGATGGTGGATATGACCTAATTGTATTTGATGATATTCAGAATCCTGTTAAGGTCAGTTTCTGTAATTACAGTATGACAATTCAGATGATTCCAGTTCGGCGCCTTCTCTGCCGATGGAATTTGTGATCCATATACTCAAAAATGGCAAGTGGATGATGGATCCGGATTCGCCACATACAATAAAATGATGGGGATTTGTGTTGATTATAGCACGGATATTCCACCTCCACCCTTCGATTCAGGTTAGTATTCATTGATTTGATTATTACTAAGTGAGCAAACACATCGTGTTATGAATGGGGCGCGTTTGCAGTGTGATCTCATGAGCTCATGCATGTTCAGATGTAGCCCGAAAGTCCGCTCCATTGCGAACCGTTTTGATGAGAAATAATTTGAAGCTTGCAACAGAGCGCGTTTGCAAATATTGCCTTTCAATTGCAATGGAGCGCATTTGCTATTTTTTCTGCTAATTACTCAATAGAACGAATTTTCCAGGATGGTGTTACTGTTGCGGAAGACGAGATGAGACTCATCTTCACAACTATCTTCACAAGTACACAATTGTACTTCATTAATCCCACGCAGCGTTGGGAAGTAAATTAATATAAAATTAGCAATATCACACTTTACGTCAACCTGTCCCGACCTCTTGTAACCGGAACAATGAGATAAGGATCATCCACGTGGAATACCGTATATAAGGAAGCCGAATCGTCCAGTATCCGGAGTCTGCCAGTACTTCTCTACTCACCTCTGCCGTTCTGCTCAATCTGCTCAATCAACTCGATGGATCCCGCTCAACTCTACCCGAAGAAGATGACTGCACGCAGTAAGTCCATCTGGGCATCAAGACAAGCCATCATATGACGACTGTGCAAGCGAAGCCAGCCTTATGGCCTCCCAATAATTATGGCAACTCAGTCAGCAACCAAGGATCCGAGAAGAGAACCCCAAAGAGTCCGAAAGAGTGCTTCCCAATAAAGTTGTGATATTGTATATCTTATAGTCTTGTATCTTCCCTCGGCGCTGGGCTCACCAACCCTATAGCGTCGAGACAGTTACGCGTGTCCATTCAATCTCTTAACAAAAGGAAATGCAACTGAAATAATGAAAAATAATTCTTGGTTCAAATCAAATTTGACTAATTACGCCTTCGTTGCACCAGAAATCATTAAAAGAAATACATTTGATTATTCGTGTCCTGATAAATTATCCTGTCCTCGAAATCATATTTTAGTGATTTTCTATTACGAGGAAATTCGTTTCGTAAGATTTTTTCCAAGTTTTTTGAATTTTTTTGAGATTTTCAGTTCAACGCGAATGAGATTGAGATTCATTGCGCAGAACATTTACGTAATATTCATGGTTTCAGTTGGGGAATTATTGACATGGTTGGAAATGAGCCTGTAATTGATTTCCCATCGTTTTCGGCGGCATGTGTCGATTTCAACAAATAATTGGATTATTATTATTATTATTATTCAAATAAACATGATTTTCAAAGGAATGAAATTAACGAATATAATGTTACATAAACAATAATACACAAGACTATAAAACAGATTCAGAGTTGACAAGATATGTGCAAATAATAATAATAATGAATAATATGAAAAATAGAAAGAATACAAAATTATGGAGAATTGGATGTGGTCAATCTTCTGCTGAAAAGATCCAACTGATCTCCGAAACAATCATTTACAACCTTTTTAAACGGCTCAACTGGTTCTATCATTCTAGAAAATAGAAGCATTTCAGAAGAACTCTTGCAGAAACTCACTTTAAAACATTAATCTTTGGAAATTTCCGACCTTTATGTTTTCCGTAATGATATCGTAGCTGTCTACTCGTACCACTCACATCATCACATGCCAGACATTTCAGGCCTACTTTACAATGAGTCAACGCGTGATCGAATAGACGTGTTCTTCCGTATTTTGGTCTCCACCGGATTGTTTGACGGCAATTCTCAATGAATTTAATAGAGGATTTTTGAGAAGATTAATGACTTACAGGCCATTTACACAACAAGTTCCGCCGAATATACGATGAATTTTGTTTTGATGATTGAGCATGTTCTATCGTTTCTTCTTCTTCTTCTTCTTCTTCATCTTCTTCTTCTTCATCCTCTATTTCCATTTCTTCTTCATTGGCATCTTCTATCATTTCTTCTCCTTCACCTTCTACAACACCTGATAGATTCTGAATCATCTCAACGTCATCTATATAATCCAATTGCTCAGTTTCATCATCACCTCCTTCACCAACATCACTGTTTTCAAGATGATCATCAACTGAATCACGTGGAGATTCTGTAGATGGTCTGGAAAGCTTTAAGAAACCTTTGGAAACCGATGAGCAAACTCTTAACCTCTCTTATAAGTTCCGCCCTTTGCTCTTCTGTCAATCCATGCTCACGTTCTCCTGCATCTTCCCCTTCTTGTTCTATTTCTTCCTCTTCTTGTTCTCTTTCATGTTCTCCTTCATTTTCTCCTTCATCGACCACTAATACCTCTTCATTCTGAGGATTAATTTCCGAAATCCCCGGTAGTAAACCCCATGTAAACTTCTGTTTCGGTCTCGCTTGATCTGGTTTTGGAGTCGAATATCGATGAACGCCGACAGTGTCAAGACTCGTGCTGAGCAATGGTTGCTGCGGGGCTACGGTAGGTATGGAGATTCTTCTTTCCGTGATACATACAGCTGGAAAGCCTATCCCCTTCTGAAAATTCAAATTTTTGTAGTGAACGACTGAGAATCTTACAAAAACAGCCGTCAAATTGATCCGTCTTTTTCTCAATTCTCGAATAGAGCAACCGAAGATTTCCACATTTATAATAGTGGTGTCGTCTGACATCTAAAAAAAATCTGAAATTTTGAGGAAATTCTGAATTAAAATGAAAATATTAGAAAGAAAATATACTCATCGTGAAGAAAAAAAAAGAAGAGAAATCGACAGAATCTTTATGGAGCAAATAAAAATGAAACAGATTTTAATAGAACAAAGTATTAATTATATATAATTTTCGATATTGTGAAGGAGGGGAATTCAGTAGATTCTGCGAAAACTGAATTTCAGGATATAAATGACAATATGTGACGAGAGAGCGTTGACAGAAGTGAGACGGAGAGATAAATACATGTCTGCGTCTCTCAAAAAGCAACGTTCTCTCTTTTTCTTCAAAAACCTACTAGAAAAGACCATTTGATGTGCTCGGGACATCCTTATCATCTTCTTCATTATCTTCCTCAACTCTTTTCGTCGTTGCCTTCTTCTCTCGTTTTTGACGTAGATTTCCAAGTTTACTAACCTTTCCAACAAGTGCAGAATGAGCTGAAACGGTATTTCTGTATTTAATTGAATTCCTAGACTCACGTCCAAAACATTTATCAAAAATATCTCCAACTGCCACGTCATCTAATTCCAGTTTAAAAACTCTGAAACAATCTATGATTCTTAAGATTTTCTTATTAAATCCCTACTCTAGAATATTAAAATTATTGCATTTTTTCTCTGGATGCATCTTTTTATAGTGATAATTGATTTGTCTTGATGTACTGAATGGAGCATCACAAGTACCACAAGCTAGACATTTATCTTCAATATGTGACATCGCGTGATCCAGAAGTCGCTGTTTTCCATATCGTATCTTCCATGAAAGTACTTTGTCACAATTCTGAAATTACTGGGATTCATTGATGATTTTGTAGTTAAGAGAACCTCGAAATGACATTTAATCTGATGAGTTTCATTCAATTTCAGTTGTCTGGCCGTCATTTTATTCTTTGGAATTCCAAATGAAACTGTCTTCTTGATGCCTTTATCCTCTCCATCATCCCCTTTTCCCATCGATTTCAAAATGGATTTCGTATTGATTAATCCAGGTGGAGGAGGAGTATAATTTCCTTGACTCTGATCATCAAGTATCATAACTTCAGTTTCATCTCCTTCTGGAGCCGAAAAGTAATCGAAGTCATCTTCATCGTAATCCATATCCGTTGAATAATCTCTTTGATTATTGTGATCGAATAACTGAATTTTTCGTTCTTCTGGAGGATTGGGGATCTGAAATTGGGAATTCAACAATTGGAAAATGATCTTGAAATCCTACTTCTCCTTTGATTGGATTCAGGTTCATATAGGAAACATGGTCGGATTGATTTCTTGGAGAACTGCCTTCTGGAGACATCACAGTAAACGGTTTTGTCTCCTGAGTGCTCGTATCCACCTCCGCTTCCCCTTCCACATTTTCATAGTTATTATCAAAATCTTGATCCATTTCAAATGAATAAACTCTTGGTGGTGAATTATTGGCCAGAGTAACATCTTCTGGAGTATTTTCATCATAAAGATCCTCCAGATGAGCTGAATGAGCTCTCTTTATGAATTTAATAAGATGATCAGGATCCCTTTCCGTTGTGCTTCGACTCAATCTGAAACTATTTTATCAAGAGTATATAAGAATATGAAGATAACTAACGCTGGTCTCTTCTTTTTCGGTTCCATCAGTTCATCCTCCATTTTCATATTGCATTTCAAATTTAGAGCACTGAAACGACGAGTTATTCTTCTTTTCAGAGGAAACTGGGTCTTTGATTTGATATCTCTGATTACATTTCTTTCCGTGTCTTCTTCCTTTTCACTGATAATCTCTTCTTCATCATTTGATTCAATATCTGAAATCATTTCCGGAATATTCAAAGTGACCGTTTCAAGTCGATTTGTTTGTGGAAGAATTGGAGTCGAACGACGTGGAACATCAATCTTTGTGACCGTAGTACTCAGAATCACATTCCTCACTTCAAACGTTTCCACAACTTTTTCGATTATCTCATCAAGAGCTTCCTCCACATCCAGATCAGAATAGTCTTGATTAACTAAGAATTTCTCCTCGTGACTTGAATCAATTCTCGAATAGTTTTCAGGAAGATTCAAAGTGAATTTTCGTTCAAGATTGAATTGAGAGACGACTGGAGTAGAGAATCGTGGACATCTGACAGTGGCAAGAGTTGTACTCAATGCTGGAGGAGGCTCAATGGAAATGTCTTCTGGATCAACTTCATCTGGATCAATTTCTTCGGAAGAGGAATGAGGGACACTGGAATTGTACATAGATCCTTCAACAATCCAGACTTTTGAGCAACCGATATCATTCTGAAAATGATAAAAGGGTTATGAATTGATAATTAAGATTCTATAAAACTAACCAAAACCGTCTCCAACACGATTCCTTTCCGATTCAATTCTTGCAGAGTTCGTCCGTAAATGTTCACTTGAATGAATTTGTTCCAATCGTCGCAAGTCATCTAAATTAGTCTTAAAAATAATGAAAGCAGTAAAAAAGAAAAGTAGAGATTGCATTTTCTAGCGATAATTGAAAAGCAGTTCGAGAATAAAAAATTTAAAAAAAAATTACATTCAACACTAAAAAATTAAATTATTTGAAAAAAAGTAATAAAAAAGACGATTTACGGATAGCAATAGAAGTTGTCATCTGTAAAAATCTGAGATTTTTCAGTCGAAAATTCTGCAAAACCAACTTGAGAAGTCTAGTATTTCTTCTCTTCTATCTCCTTCTCATCGAAAACTTTAATTTTATGCTTCACTCTTCGAAACGATCGACTCAAAACTCCAACTTTATTCGTTTGTGCTCCAAAACATTCATCCCATAACTTTGTCACCACTTCATCGTTATATGGAATTCTGAATTTATTCCGACTTAGAACAGTATCAAAACAGTTCCTCACTTTGAAATCCCAAAACCTTTCATTTTCTCATCGGTATGCATCTTTTTATAATGATATTTCATCTGACTTGTCGTCTGACATCTATAATCACAACTTCCACATCCCATCCATTTCTGTTCACAATGAACCAACGCGTGATCGAAGAGACGTCGCTTTCCGTATCGGATTTTCCAGTGAATCGGTTTGTTGCATCCCTAGAATCACGATTAAAAGATTTTGAAGGAAACAGTTAGAGTTACCGGAAATCTACAATAGATGACGTGTGTATGATCCAAATATTTCTGTTTCTCTGTTGTTCCATTCAAAGGAATTTTAAACGAGTGTTCTCTCTCGACCTCCGTCTCGTCTGATCTCTCCAGTTTATTTGAACTGAGTGTAGGAGGGAAGAAAACATCTCTTTCTTCATCCGTATGCATCGGAATCGTTTCATCACTGTTATTAATCGGTGATTGATTATCAATTGATTGTTGAAACGAATAATTGGAGCATCCCGGTTCATTGGCCGTCGATGGAGCATCATATATCCTTTCGGTTCTCTCTGATTTTCCATCTAAAGAATAAAATTCATCTCTATCATCTTCAGGATACTCGAAATCAATATTTTCTCTCACAATCTCTTCTTCATCTATTTCAGAACTTGACTTTGTCGCTCTATAATCAAGGAATCATGATAATTCATATTGAAATCGCTTACGAGGGATTTCGATCGAATTTCTGCTCATCTTCATGTCTTTCCAACCGTTTCATATTCAAAATGCTAGATGATTTACGGACGACGATACCGGATACTTTTCGAGTTCCTGAAGTTGCTTCTGGAGCAAAAGTATCTTCTTCCATGCCATCAATTGTTCCATCATCACAAACAGAATCGATTCGAGATATCATTTCAGGAATATTCAAAGTGAACTTTTTATGAAGTTTCACTGAAGAGGCGATTGGAGTTGAAGAACGTGGGAGATGAGATTTTCCGACAGTCGTACTATAAATTGGAAGAGGTTTGGGAGAGGATACCGTATTCACAAGCTGATTGACCACTTCTTCTATTATTCTTTCTTGCTCTTTCTCATATTTCGAAAGAATTTTTGATAGTTTCTCTGTCATATTAAATGTGAAATTGGGAGGTTCGAATTGTTGAGAAATGATTTTCGTCGAGCATCTTGGAACTTTCACATCGGCAATCGTCGTGCTCAGAAACGGCTTGTTTTCCATGACTTCTTCTTCACCTGCAACTTCTATTGCATTCGCATCCACGACCATATTCATATCATCTTGCTCTTGAATATATAAAACTCCTTCTCCAATCCAAACATCAGAGCATCCAATATGATTCTGAAATTATAAAATTATGAAAGAACTTCTTTTTGATCCCACCAAAATCCCTCTCAATTCAAATCCTTCCTGCTCGAAATCCTGGAGAGTTCGTCCGTAAATATTCACTTGAACATATCTTTTCTTCTTTGTTTCAACCATCTGGAACTCCTTAATAAATTATCAATTTGAAAGAAAAACAGGTAAAGAAATCGATAAAAGACGGAAAATAGATCAATGAAAAAAATTTAAAAAAAAACAACAACAAAAGGATTCATTAAAAAAATACAATAATTAACATTTATAATCAATGGTTCATGCTTGAATTGTACAGATTGTGGAGTCAACGAATTCTGAAGAAGCTGAATGAATTCTCTTTTAAGATTTGGATTTCTAACCAATTTTCTCACTGAAATTTCGGTTTTCCTTCTTCATTATCATCAGAAGTTCCTGGAACAGCTGGATCAAATGGAACCACCGGAATAGGTCGTGGACGCTTGATTCCCTTATCTTTTCTCTCTAATTGAAGAAAACTTCCAGAGTTACGAATCGCCGGGTTTTCTGAAATTTCTTATTGAAAATTGATTTTAGAAGGTCCATACTCTTGAAGCACGTCTCCCAAATACTCGCGAAATCAGTGTCTTTTTTCGAGTTTGTGACCACTCTGAAACTCATTATTAGTTTAGAAAACTCAATTTCTCTTACTGTCGAATTCCGAATCCATTCATCACTTCTCCAGGATGAGCAGACTTGTGATGATATCGAATACTCCGGATTCCCTTACACGTATGATCACATGATTCACATTTCAATTCAAGGTTTGGGACATGACTGAGTGCATGATCGACGAGTCGCATTTTTCCGTATTTCGGACGCCACGCATATGTCTTTTTGCAGTCCTCGAAATGACATTTGATCTGATGTGTCTCATCCAATTTCCGTTGTTTTTCTGTCTTTTTATTCTTTGGAATTCCAAATGAAACTGTCTTCTTGATGCCTTTATCCTCTCCATCATCCCCTTTTCCCGTCGACTTCAGAATCGATTTCGTATTGATCAATCCAGGTGGAGGAGGAGTATAATTTCCTTGACTCTGATCATCAAGTATCATAACTTCAGTTTCATCTCCTTCTGCAGCTGAGTAGTAATTCGCTTCCATTTCATCATCACCGTAATCCATATTCATCGAAATGTCTTCTTTTTGTCGATATCCCGATTCCGAATCGTGTTGTTCAAAAGAATTCTGAAAGATATTCATAGACTTTGAACTGATCAGCTAATCACATACTTCTAGTTTCATTGTGTCGAGATCTGAATAAACGAGTGGCTCAAATGGACCAGATGAATAGAGATCATTGGAAGCAGACATCACTAGACGAGGCTTCAATTCGTGATGATTTGTATCCATGACCTCTTCTTCGCGTCCCACGGTAGCCAATCCACAGTTTTCCCCGTAGTCCATTTCAAACGAATAATCTCTTGGAGGTGATTTGTTGGCTGGATCTTCTAGTGGGATCTTGTTCTCTTCATCAAGATGATCCAAATGAACAGAATGAGATTTCGGAGAGAGATCAATCAGATGAGGCTTTCTTTCGGTTGTGCTTCGACTCAATCTGAAGATGAATTATTGAAGTCAAAGAAATCAAAGGAACTACAAACGCTGGTCTCTTCCTTTTCGGCTCAGCTGATTCTGCCTCCATTTTTGTATTGCTTTTCAAGTTTGGAGCACTTAAACGACGATTTCTTCTTAGTTTTTTCTGAGGAACTGAAGAAACGGATCTACCATTCTCTAGAATTATTGGTTCTTGAATCGGAAAAACGCGTCCATTCTCCTCTCTGAAACATGAAAATTATTATAATGCCTATTTAATTATCTCACAGAGAATCGTTTCTTTCTGGTTTCCCTTCTTCAGCCATTTCCTCATCATTTCGATCTTCTGATTCTTCTTCATGTTCACTTATAATCAATTCTTCATCATTTGATTCAATATCCGAAATCACTTCCGGAATATTCAAAGTCACTTTTCCAAGCAGATCAGCCTGTGAATTAATCGGAGTTGAATGACGTGGAACATCAATTTTTGTCACAGTTGTGCTCAGAATCACTTCTTTTTCTCGGTTGATGCCTACAACATTCTCCTTGCGTTCATCTGAAACTTCATCTACTTCATTATCATCTGTTGTCTCTTCAGTCATCATCAATTTATCCGTGTACTTTGAACCGATTCTCGAATAGTTTTCAGGGAGATTCAATGTGAATCTTCGTTCGAGATCGATATGAGACACGGCTGGGGTGGAGAATCGTGGATATCTGACAGTGGCAAGAGTTGTACTCAATACTGGAGGAGGCTCAATGGAAATGTCTTCTGGATCAACTTCATCTTGAGTGATGTTTTCTGAAGAAGAACCATGTGAGTCAACTGCACTGTACATCATTGCTTCGCCAATCCAGACATTCGAACAACCGATTTCGTTCTGGGAAAGAAACATTCATACACAGAAAATCGTTTTCCGAATTATAAAACATTTAATAAAACTTACCAACATTGTTTCCAATACGATTCCTTTTCGATTCAGATCTTGTAGAGTTCGTCCGTAAATGTTCACTTGAATAAACTTTTTCCAGTCATCGCACGTCATCTGAAAGAACATTTTTAATTCAAATAATAAAAAATTGTTTCTTGAAATAAGCCTCCAAACGATTCAGAAAAGAAAAAAAAAATCTGTAAAACGCGGATGTCCCAAAAACATGTAAAAAGTATTTCTCTGGTACCATTCAATTGAACATGTTGATTTCTTTTGAAACAAAATAATTGATTTTGTAGCATTTGAATACATTGAAATTGAAAAGCATTCGCGAGAAAAAAAAAACTTCAAAAAAGTTATTTTTAAATTAATTTCAAATTGAGAGAAACAATTTTAATCGCGACGAGACCCATGAAGCGGAGATGATGTGCCTTTGAAAATTACTGTATTCCGATTCAATTTTGTTTTTTAAAGGCGCTTGTGAGATGACGCTTGATGGGTCTCGCCACGCCGTACCGTCCATCTTGTTTTGTTTTTTAAATATATGGCGCGAAATTTTGCATTTCAGTTTTGTTTTGTTGTTTTTACAAACAAAGTTTTCATTCTCATTCTCAATTTGTTCATTCAGTTTATTCAACTTTTTCTTTCGACTTGTTTCTCGATTGATTTTCTCATTCTCAAACTATTTTTTTTCAGTTTTCTCAATATGTCGAAGGCTAACGTTGGAATCAACGGATTCGGAAGAATCGGACGTCTCGTCCTTCGTGCCGCTGTCGAGAAGGACTCCGTGCAAGTTGTCGCCGTTAACGATCCATTCATCACCATTGACTACATGGTGTATCTCTTCAAATACGACTCAACACACGGACAATTCAAGGGAACCGTCACTTACGAAGGAGATTTCCTGATCGTTCAAAAGGATGGAAAGTCTTCGCATAAGATCAAAGTCTTCAACAGCAAGGACCCAGCTGCTATCGCTTGGGGATCAGTTCATGCTGACTATGTCGTCGAGTCCACCGGAGTGTTCACCACGAAGGAAAAGGCTTCTGCTCATTTGCAAGGTGGAGCCAAGAAGGTCATCATCTCTGCTCCATCAGCTGATGCTCCAATGTATGTTGTTGGAGTCAATCATGAGAAATACGATGCTTCGAACGATCATGTCATCTCGAACGCCTCGTGCACAACGAATTGTCTTGCTCCATTGGCCAAGGTCGTCAATGATAACTTCGGTAAGAATGTGGAAATCGTAAAATCCAATGAATCGCGTAATTTCAGGCATCATTGAGGGACTCATGACCACCGTTCATGCTGTCACTGCCACTCAAAAAACCGTTGATGGACCATCCGGAAAGCTCTGGAGAGATGGACGTGGTGCTGGACAGAACATCATTCCAGCTTCAACTGGAGCCGCAAAGGCTGTTGGAAAGGTTATTCCAGAACTCAATGGAAAGCTCACCGGAATGGCCTTCCGTGTCCCAACTCCAGATGTCTCTGTTGTCGATCTCACCGTTCGTCTCGAGAAACCAGCCTCGATGGATGACATCAAGAAGGTCGTCAGAGCTGCTGCCGAAGGACCGATGAAGGGAATCCTTGCTTATACCGAGGATCAAGTTGTCTCCACCGACTTCGTCTCTGATCCACACTCGTCTATCTTCGACGCTGGAGCATGCATCTCGCTCAACCCTAACTTCGTGAAGCTTGTCTCTTGGTAGGTGTCATTATTCTTCTTCCGATTCATATGAAACAATTTCCAGGTACGATAACGAGTACGGATACTCCAACCGAGTTGTCGATCTTATTGGATACATCGCCACTCGCGGTTAGACACATTCGTCAACTCAATGTGTACAGTGTAACATATCCACCGTTTTATACAGAACTTACCCAATTTATTGAATGAATCATCACACCCCTGAATTCGTGTTACTTTTTTAAAATCGATTTTTATTAGAAGTGCAGCTAAACTCAAAGAGCTTATATCAGTTAAAGATTTGAATCTTCATCAACGTCTTCGCAGCAGTTTCTTCTTCCGTGTGTCTTTTCTATAATAATTATCGAAATCTTCTGACTCTGCATTAGCATCATAATCCAATTGATCAATAGCGAATGGCACGGTACATCCTCCATCAGAGAGAGCTCTCCTTACATGTTGAATACAAGAATAACATGTTGTTTCAATCCATTTCCATTGGTTATTCACTTTCTCATAATTGAGAATATAAACCATTGAATGATTCTTATCAACCACTGCTTTCACATAAAAACCAGTTATTTGACAAGTGAAAATTAAGTAAACTTGTTCAGAAGGGACTGGTCCAGTTGGAGCATTGACGATTTTAACTGAAATACCATTCATTCAGAAGAATAACTTCTTCCCAACTTACAGATTTCCCAATCCATATCAATTTCTGGATCAGTATTGTATCCAGATGAAGAAGTTTTCGTGGATTTCTGAGAAAATCTTCTATTTTCTTCAGATTCTGATTCTGAATCTGTGAAATATGGAAGTCTGAAATCGGGATTTATATCCAATTCATCATCTGATTCTTCCATGATTTCCATAGAGGAAAATGTGGAATTTTTCATTTCTTCTGAATTTTTCTCATTTGCTTGAGAAATTTTAGTCAGGAGTCGCTGGAAAAAATATGGAAAATAATGAAGATGATTTCTAGTTCTTACCATTAAAAATATAACTGAAATCGCTAGAAATAGTGTTATTAACATGGTTGATTGATCCAATTCATTTAAAATGGTTTGAATAATTCTGATAAAATGCTCAGAATGGGCAATGAAAATTAAAATCGAGAAGATCGAGAACGGAAAATTTAGAAGAAACATGGTGATCTTCATTTCCATTTCTGTAAATTTTAAATATTGAAATTAAAGAGAAATTGATATAAAAGCAAAATATAAAAGATTTTAGAAAATCGATGATAAAAAATGAATCGTTGGCTTTTTGTCATGAATAATCAATTGAATAAACAATCGGAGACCAATTAAATATGACATTTTAAATTTGTGATTTTGGCATACACTCTATTAGAAAGGCACGTTCTATTCTTTGAAGAGCTGCCATTGTATTAGAGGTACTCTTCTATTAGAGATTTCAATTCGAGATGCCGAAATTAAAGATGTTTCCAATCATTCATAAAAAAAGAGTTTACATTCTGAAGCTTGTTTTATATCCTTTATTAAAAAACGGTATATCTCATCTCTTATTAAAGATTGAAAAAAGTTGTCAACTAATAAAATGTAGCTCTTATGATGAGCAAAATTTCATCAGTTGACAACTTTTTGATATCTTTCATGGGAATCGAGATATACTGATTCAAAGTGACAGCTCCTAACAATCCAGAAAAACATTGATTTTTTCACGGAAACGTGAATTTCCGATCCAACTTCTCCCAATTTCTTCTTTCCTTTATTAAAAATATTTTTCCCAATTTAATAATCAACACGTTAAATCTCTTATTACTCATTTCCTCGCTTTCCGAATGAATTTGATCATTTCCTCCTTCCCATTCCATTTCAATCGGTCTTTTTTGTGGTAAACCGTTTTTGTTTGGGGTGGTTAATCGACAGAGGCTATGGAAATGTTACTCGAAGTACAAGAAACCGTTCGTTTTCTTTCTTCATTCATGTATGGACGCATTCCGAGAAGGTTCGTTTTGTTTCTCGGGTTACTGTAATTGATGTGCATCATGTTTGAACTTGGATATCTCGATCCTCATTAAAGCTAGGAAAACGTTTTCAGCTAATGAAATATAGCTTTTAATAAGGGCTACATTTCATTAGTTGATAACCTTTTTGCATCTCTATTCTGAACTAAGATATATCAGTTTAAATATGCTCTCCTTGTGGAATTCTTTTACATTATTTTTAGAATGATATTTTAATAGTCATTGAAAATGATAGAGAAAAACTAAAGAATTTTGTAATCATTATATCTACCGTAATCTTACAGTAATCCCCACTCTAAATATTTCTTATTTCCAGCCGCGTCAAATCCTTCTGTGCTCACTTATCGAGCCTTCTCAGCGAAGCAATCGACGAAAAGAAAGCTGTCGAACGATTCGATTTGATCGTTTTCGCCGATGGACAATCCGACGAAACAATCGTTCAGGCCGCCCGTCGTGCGTATGTTCGTTTAACTGAACTTCAAGAATGCATGAATAATGGTCTGATCATGGAAATTATGGATGGTCGAGTCAGAGCACTCACACCGTTTTCAGCTCAAATCGTCTTTCCAAAGTCCGCGAATCCGATGGATTGTGGGAAAGTGAGTTTCATTTTTATTCTATTCAGAGAACTTATTTTTATTTTTTCAGATCAGAATTCACTAGTCAAACTCATTTCAAACAGAAAAAAGATATTTTTTGAACTCATTTTATTATCCAAAATTCATCATATTTGAGTATTTGAATCAATTGTTTGTCAGGAAAGGCAGACGATGGTGGGGTAGAGAAATGGAAAAGATCAAAAAAAGAATGATTGTGATGATAAAAAGAAAGAAGAATATCCGAAGTTATTTTGCAAAATGCACGTCAGACGGGTTGAAAGTGGGGCATTGGTTTGATGTGAGAGAGAGAAAAAGAGAGAGAGAGATTGTGCCGTTAAATATAGATATTTGTAAAATTATTATAGGAATAAGGGAATTAAAAAGAAAAGGGGCATGATCAAAAGGTCTGTGGGAGGCGCGTGAGTTGAAACTGTCACGCTTTAAATAGTGGCCTAGAAGGAGGTCTAGGGGTAATAGATTACAAGAGATTACAAGAGAAATACAAGAGAAAATACCAACTATTTAGATTCACGGGGTCCGCGTTACAATTTCAACTGGCACGCGCCAGATTACGGATCTCGTCATGATACAAAAGAAAATGAAAAAAAAAACAGAATTAAAAAGGGGAAAAATGATTATGGAGTTTGAGTGGATTTGGTGTTTCGCTTAATTTGAAACGCATTCCACTGAGCTACCGTCCAGCGATGAGCGTTTCCATACCACTCTTGAACTTTTGTGACTGCTTGATTCTGATAACGAACAGCCGGCCGCCAGACCTTATCGTGAGCCGCATTCCGAACACTTGCATAGTGTTTTGGGAAAGCGTATACGAAGATGGCGATGAGGGCAATCACAGATGCCACGAGGATTGCATTGGCAATTCTGTTGTCTTTTGGCTTATATCTTTTCCATTGTTTTTTAAGAAAAACGTATGGATATAAGACGAGGAATTTGATGAATGTGAAGAGTCTGATGAGTTGACCATAGACATATTGAGTGGCGGCACACGCTTTCGAGGATGCGGCACACAGATATCCTTGTCCTTTTTGTGCTTTTGCCTTTGCTACTGAACGAGTCTCTTTTGGTGAGAAAACTTGTGGTTGATATGCAGATCGAGTGATTCTTTGTCTCTGAAAAATAAATTAAATTATAAAATGATCTTTTCTGAATTTTATCTTACGGTAGTTGGTGGATCCGATGTCAAATTTCTGGCGGATCTTTTCGGTGTTCTGATCAAATACTCAATATCATCATCATCCTCATCGGCAACTTCGCTTGTCTTCTCAACTGGAGTCTTTGGTGTTCTTTGATTCGACCGGGATCTTCTGGCTGAACCGGATGCCGAAGCAGCACCGGTGCGTCCGCGGGAGCGGGAACGCGAACGGGACCGAGATGCAGAAGTCTGAAAATGGAAAATGAGAATTCGGAATTCAGGATACATAAGAAATTGGAGGAAAGAATTAACCCCTCCTGCTGTCTGTTACTGGTTTCCTTCGAGCAGCTGCTCAATTAGCCATTCGTTTCTCACACACACAGTGGCTTCCACTCTCTTCTAGTTTCTTGTTGTTGTTTACGCCAGTTGACCTTTCTCTGATTCTCTAAACTCTCTCAACTCGACACACTTTTTCATAGCTTCTTAAGATTTTCAAATTTCAAAACGTACCGATTGACGTGGACTCTTCTTCTCGACTTTTGGAGCACGTGAACGCGATGGTGATTTCGACGCTTTTCTGGATTTCGATGCCGATTTTGATGATCTCGATGGAGATTTCGACGCTGACATCTTCTTTGTGGAAGCTGGTGTGGCTGGTGTTGACACCGCCTTACGGGATGCAGAACGATCACGGAGCTTTGGAGGCTGGAAAAAATAGAGATTTCATAAGGGAGTAACTAATAAATTTTGGAATAGATATGGGTCATGAAAATGGTTGAATGACCTAGATTTGATTTGATTGGTAAGAGGACAGGCACGCATAATTGGCGGGAGGAGGGGGGAGGAAATGACGACTGACAGAAAAACGGAAAAAGCGAACGGTCGGTGGGTGGTTCAAAAGGGTAATCATGATGAATCGGAAGTAAAAATTAATGAGGGAAGATGGATTTCACTTTTCATATCGTATTTTCTGTAGAAAAGTACTAGTCTAGTAAGGGGAATCTTTGACTTTATGTCAATTCTCTTCGAAAAATATGATGCTCATTTTTGCGTGAAACGGGGGGAGGAAGATGTCAAAAGATGGGACCATCTGTCATCGTGAAAGGGTAAGCAGATGGGCTTGGGACATTCGGACCCCAATTACCATATTAAGGGTCTAATCAGTCATTACGTGGAATATATATATATACAGTTTTTGAATGGTCCGATGATAACTTTGTAAGCTGGCAGAACTTTCCGGTTTTGAAGATTGTTACTTCAGGCTAGCCAGGCTGGACATTTCCATTTTCCTGTATTCTAGAATATTCTAGAAGCTTCTAGATTCATCTCAACACATTCCCATCATCCATATCTGGTTATTGAATCTTGTGATGCAATCTAATCCCTCTCTTTCTCTCTCCGTTCCATTCTCTTCAATCCAAAGACAAAGCACACTGTGCAAAAAGCAAGAGGGGGAGACCAATTGACCCTCTCCCGTAGCAGCCGCGCTACTTGGCACGTTGCCAAGTCTCCCCCACGGAAGCTCGAGACGATCTGTCCAACCTCCCTTATGCTAGTGTGCCTAGAGAAGGGAGGCGATGAAAAGAGGGAGGGGGGACGAATGATGTCCTTGATGAATTGCCATCTCTCTCCGGTCCGTCTTCTACCACCCCTCTACCACACATACACCGGACACACACAGTTTTCTAACTAAACGAAGGCCATTCGCCAATACTTATCGCCATTTGTTATCATTTAATTGATCGACAGAGAGAGTCAGTTTTCGAATGAATTTTGTAAGAATGGCCTAGTTACTTGGCAGTTAGTTGTACTAGTGATGGATGATAAGCGATTGAATGATAAGGAAAGAAATTGAATTCGGAAACAGAAATTGAGAGAAGGAAATTTGAAAATGATGTCAAATGGACTGAGTGGTGGGATAAGAGAAATGGTAAAGTCTACAGTACTTGGAGATATTTCAGAAAGTAATTTCAGATAAATGAAGGATCAATTCTTACCATTTTTATTTGAAGAAGCTCTTGTTGTTGTCCTGATGATTCTGGACGAGTATGGGATTGATCCTGAAA
This sequence comes from Caenorhabditis wallacei, assembly GCA_963932035.1. NCBI lineage: Eukaryota > Metazoa > Nematoda > Chromadorea > Rhabditida > Rhabditidae > Caenorhabditis > Caenorhabditis wallacei. The sequence continues at coordinate 3,866,226 of OZ009935.1, forward strand.
AATGGAATTGTTAGGAGACAGAATATACAAATAATAAAAAGCAAAAGTTGGTCCAAAAAGAACAAAAAAAAAGAGAAAGTGGGGCACATGGTGCATAATACAACTGTACACCCTCTCTCTCTCTATTCTCTCTCTGTCTGTCTGTGTAATTGTCTGTGTGTAGGTCGGAGAAGAAAAGCGGGGTGTCTGTGCCACACTTGGCATTGTGCCAAGTGGGCGTGTCTATCGGGTCGTATTCAATGGGGAGAGAGTCGAATGGTGCAGTTGGTGATGATGGTGGTGGAGAAGAAGAAAAAGAGGAAGAAGAAGAGGACGGTAAGCGATGACAATGGTGTGTCTCTCCGATCTGTACACTATCTCGATTTGCGGAGGGTGAAAGGGTGTTGGGTGGTAAGTAAGGGGAAATAGTGTGTGAGAAGAAGAGACGCAGAGAATCAAGGTAGAGTGAACAGGTGTGGAGTGCATCGAAAACTCTTGGAGAGGAAAAAGTGAAGGAATGGGTGGGAAAATGAGGAATGATGGTGGAGGTAAAGACCATCGGGGTTTTTTTTGTAGAAGGAGGAAGGGGGTCAAAGGAAGAAAGAGCCTAGAGTCAACTGTTCGAAAAAAGCGGCTTCTTTTGAGAATGATACTTTTAGAATTATGTTATGAGCATAGTAAATCAGCCAGTTTTTGAGTTGTGAACAGATTATTAAACTGATCGGGGGAAGATTTAGATTTTATGTTCTGAGAAGAGAGCTAATCTGGTCAGAAGAAGCTAGAAGATTATGAACAAAAACACTGGGTTAGAAATATATAAATTTTGAAAAGGTGACTGTTCCGGTGATTCATAACAACGGAATTTTCAATGTTAACAAAAACGACACATTTCCAGAAGTTTCCAGAAACTGTTTAGACTTTCACCAATAAAAATACAAAATTGTTAAAAATTCAGAATTTTCAATCAAATCACTATTGCCAAATTTAACTAACATATTTATTAAAATATTATAAAAAAGTTATATTTGAAACATTGACATAAGGAATAATAAAAGAAGTAACGATGCTTTGATGTTGTTGATACTCAATTGTTTATCAGTAAAATACATTTATGACTGGACAGTGTCCAATGGACACATATGGGAAGACAGAAGGGGAAAAAGTAGAAGAAAAAGTAAACAATTTTAAGAAATGAGGAGCATTTACTTGGGTATTACTTATGGAAATTATAAACTTTTTTATATGAGTTACTTTTAGTCTGTATTGGAGTTGGAAAGTGTTATACTATGGTTGGTTTCGTATAGTGGGATAAAACAAAAAATGTATTTTTTGAATTGAGTCAATTATTTCAGAAGTTATGCTCAGAAAAAAAAAGAAAAAGGAGAGCTATTTATGAATTTTGTTCTGTTGAACTCAGTTTAAAATGAAAACTATTATAGATTTTGTTGTATTAAAGGTTTTCTAGTACTAACACAGTTAAAAATTCTTATTTTTACATCTAGACTGTCCCTATTCCTTATTACTTTCAGTCAATTTCAATTCCACTTTTCAAAAGTTTATAGTGAATCTCTTTCTAAAATCTCGAAACAATACAATACGAAAACAAAAGAACAGTTGAACCATTCACTAAAATTGAGAGAGAAAGAATGATGAACACCCCCCGAAAACACGCGTTCTTCTCGCATAAAATGAACACATAATTCAAGAGGAGGAATAAAAGAAACAAAGAAATAGTGTTGATTGTCTGCGTCTCTTTCTCTTGTTTTATATCATAATATCATTTTGATTGATTTTGAAACAATATGATATGATGATTCCTATAAAAGGGGAATGGAATTTGAGCTTGTTAAGAAAATGGGTCAGGGAGGAGGGGGAAGAAGAAGATGAAACTTGACAAGTGATACCACTCAAAAAATAAACTTTCTTCAAGAAAAGCATTGTTTGTTTTTTTGGAGTTTTTTGGAGTTGTTTGTTTTTTTGGAGTAATTTTGTTAGGGTGAGAAGATAGAGGATGAGAAAAATTTCGAAATGAAAAAGTCAGCCCGGGTGTCCAAGCCTGTTTGTTTGAACGATTATAACTCGGTTGGCATGAGAGATATGGAAAAAGTGTCAATTATTTAATTGTTATTTTTGATAAAGGCTACAATTTGTTAGTTGGTATCTATTCATGTAATAAGGGCTAAATTTTATCAGTTGACCATTTTTTCGTATTTATCTTCCTTTCGAACCGAGGTATACCGTTTAGAAAGAAGTAAATTTACTACAGTAGGAATCACTACCTTAAAAAAAGGATTTACAAGCTTCGGAATGTAATAAATTCAAAAACTACATAATTTATAAAATAATACAGTAACCTAAAACAATCCGGATATCCGATATCCTGACTTTATGATTCCGTATATCTGTTTTCCCAATGACAATAATAAAAATTTATGTCATTCTCCGATTATCCATGGTTGGCAATCAATCAATCTTTTATGTTCGAATAAAACAAAATATGGGATTCAGAGCATAAAAATAACGTTGATCCGGTAGTAGGAGAATAAAAAAGTAATATTAAGGATAATTCTCTGTGGAGGTTACTAATTAGTATAAATGATAAAAAATGGAAATTTAAAGAAAGTAAAATTTCAGGACCGCCATATTCTCTTGGTGACTAATTACCTGTTAATATCTAACACCTATTCTTCTTTTTGTTTTCTCTCATACCATCCTCCTCCTCCTTTTTCTTCTTCTTCAATTTCTACAAACACACACACATACACATACAAATACACACATTAGCTCATACAAATTTTGAACGACTGCCTTCCTCTGCCTGTGAGAGAGAAAGAGTGTGTTACGCCTAATAATAATAATAAGGTTGGCTGTACACCTCCTCTGTTATTCCCTCGTTTCTCCAAAAAGGTAGAGAGCTCATTGTGCAAACAGTGTTTGGAAAGAGGTCAATCGGAGGAGGAGGAGGGAAGGGAGTACATGCACACATAAACCGTAAGGAGGGAAGAGATTCTTTCTCATGGATGATTCCAAAGAAAGAGAAGGGAAGAATCATAAGCCGGTTTGTGCGGAGATGTATCATTGGGTTAATACAGAATATAAACATTTCTGAAGACGAAGTGTTGATTTCAATGTATCATAACATACCTTCGTGTACAAAATCCTCGATTCCGAATACCAGCGGCACGTGGAAATAGTCTCAGCCGATAGAATCATGATGGAAGAATGATGAAAGAATTGAAGAAAAGAAAATGGTTTCGACTGACTAAACAAAGAGGAAACTTGATTGATGCATCATTCAAAAATTTACGATGTTGGTTTAGTCCAGACACTTTTTCTCGTACCTTTGGAGTGTGAGGACATTGCCAGGAGAGGCGCCAAGTTGGGAAATTTGAAAAAAGGGGCACCTGGCGGTTTTTGGCATTTTGGATAGTTCAGGTTTTCCTTGGGTTATTCTTGAGCTTGGATTACTGTATTGAGTCGCTTCAGAGTGTCTTGTTTTAAATTTTAAGAACAAATCACTGTAGATACCCTAAATTCTGTAATAGACGGGACTATCATGTTCAAGCAAGTACAACTCGGTTGAAAGGGAAGATATCAAAAAGTTGTCAACTGATGAAATATTGCTCATAACAAGGGCTACATTTCATTAGTTGACAACTTTTTTCTATCTTTAACAATAGCTGAGATATACCGTATTTAATAAAGGATATAAAAGAAGCTTCAGAATGCAAACTCTTTTGTGATGAACCTTTGAAAACATCTATCATTTCGGCATCTCTAATCTCTAATACCAAAATTGATTGGCTGAAAATTTATTCTCTATAATTTTGTGATCGAGAGACCAATTCAAAAAAAGGGCATAAAAAGTGGAAAGGAGGGAAACGAAACGCTCTTCGAGATGATATCACATACAAATTTGATGGCTTGCTGCTTCTTTTGATTCCTCATTTTGATCTGAAATTTCAAATTGTTGATTCCTCAATAAATTATGATTACATACTGCTGATCCGCTTTGGCACGTAATTCTTTATCCGAGAATGAGGTGATTGTTGTTATTGTTGTGGAGACTGTCTCATCTTCCCAATCCCAGTGTTCACGATCACGTAATTGACGTTCTTCACGAGCCTGGAAATTCAATATTTATTTGAAATCTTCGAAATAATTGAATCAAACCTCCACCAAATACCGATTAATTTGTTTATAATCCGGTGCCGATTCGAATGAATAACTATCAATTAAAGTGAATATTTTGTCATATTGACTCGGAGTTTCGAAAAGAAATTGTGTTCGACCGGCTAATCGAGATGCTTCTTTCGCCTTTTGAACATGATTTCTTTCTGAAATTCAACATGGACATCTGGATATCTGGACTCACAGGTATCTCCAATTATTATTACAGACCTCTTTCTTCCCCTCTCTTACCAACGACATTTCTCCATGGTAATGTCCCTCGTGTCATCTCAACTAAACCATAAAACCAACTTTCCAAGTCGTCTCTTCTTCCCAAATCTTGTCTTTTATGAGCATTCAGGCTACCGTATCTCGTCGTTCCACGCCATCCGACTTCTTTTCTCGATGGAATTACTTGATTATTTTTGTCGATATATCTCCTCGCAAGTCCAAAATCATACATGAAGATAGTGCGGCTCTGACGATTCGATTTGACTCCGGGAGCAAAGTTTCCAGGTTTCACGTCACGTGATACGAATCCAATGCGATGCAGTTCTTCGCAGGCCTGAAAATCAATTCTGCTTGAGTTTTGTGCGCTTTCAGTAATTGGATTAACCTTCAAAGTCTGAATGCCAACACGAAGTGCCGTATTAATAGAGAACTTTCGTTCTGGTAGTTCACATCTCAATTTATGAAGATCTTTTCCCAATAAAGTGATCATCATAAAATCGAAATCTTTTAGTTTTGTTCCCTAAAATATTTTTTCATTATTTCAGTCTTGTCCTTGAATGACTTGAAAGACAACTAAAAGTGCCAACTCACACAATCAATAAGCTCACAAAAGTGTTTACAATTGGCTTGCATCGCCGCTTTCAGCACAATAATCTCGATTTTCAGTTGCGATTTGCTGAACTTTTCCGTTTTTACAGCAATTTTGATATCATCGTCTTGTGATTGGAATACGGTTCCGTAGCCACCATCGCCGAGCACTGGTCCCAATTTGTATTTTTTGCCTGGAAGATATCTTGGTTCCTCGTGGTGATATTAGAGATTTTTTTTGTTTGAGCGAGTATATATCGGTTCTTTTGAGAGCTATGAAAAAGACGTCAACTAGCAAAATGTAGTTCATTATAAGGGCTACATTTTGTTAGTTGACAACTTTTCTGTATCACTAACAGGAATTGAGTTATAAACCCTAGAACTTAGAACTTTATTGTCGTATTAGTTGTCACCCTCTACTGTTTTGTTTAGCCGTTCGTAACTTGATTTCTGTAAGAGCCGTGGAAAAGTTTTCAACTAATGAAATAGAGTTCATGGTAACTTGAACATTTTGGTAGTTGATAACTGTCTTGTATTCTATTGGGTGCTGTGATATATTCATTTGAACAATGATATCTAATTTATTGGTTGGTTACAATTTCTTACTCGGATAATTTTATCTTTCTTTCTTGAAGTTCTAATATAAATTTGATTATCTAATCTTCAGTGACGCTAAACTACAACTAATCATCTGATACACTCCCCCATAGCTACCGTAACCATGCAAGTCAGAAATATACGACTCATATTTTTTTTCGAAAATCCAAAAATATCCTTCTCACCCGCTTCGGTAACAATTTCATCTCCCTCTTTTGGTAAACGATCTCTCTCTACAACTGTCGCCTGCGGAATCGCGGCAACATTCACAGCAGGAACAAGCCCAGAAGCTGCAACGGCGGCCGGCGGTGTTCCAGTTATTCTCGGACCATTTACTGCAGCAGGAGGGGTTGATGGAATTGGAGGTGGTGGTGGATCGTCCATGGAAATGAGAAATAATAAATGAATGAAGAATATGTTGGGGTTAGAGGGAGAAAAGAAATCGGATTCACGTTTTTGTATTTTTCTGATTTCGAGAGAGAAATGTATTTTTTCGAAATTGATTATGTTAGAAACGGATTTATGAAAATTGGAAAAATATGTATTTTTGATTTTTCCCCGATCATTCTGACTCGTATATTTTTTCTGCAAAAAAATATTTGATTCTCACATTTTATTTTCCACTTTCCAAACATGTTCTATCACTTTTGTACTATCGGACAGAATCGAGCAATACATTCTTTTCTGCTTCTAAAAACCATAGAAATCTTCAACATTTTCTAGTAGAACCCTCTCTTTAATCCTTCTTTTTTCACTTTTTCTTCATTCTGATTTTCTCTTTTTTTATTCTTTAGTTCTCAAATCTCATCCAGTTACATGTATCGTTTATGTGTTGGTATGCATTATGTACGCCTTCTTCCTCTCCTTCTCTTCTTCGCTTCGCTTCTCCAACACAAGGTGCTGGTGGACTGACGGGCCGTTGTTTAAAAAACGACGATATATGCATGTACTGCGATTACGAAAGATCCCCTCCTTCCGCACGGACCGGTTTGCTTTTTGAATTAGCCACACACCGCACACACGGGGCGCCATCGTCGTTGTCGGATCCGTGTCCTTGACGCGCGGCAGACGCGCGCCATAGGTGTTATCTCATCGGATGCCACCGCGTAACTGACGCCGGGCGATGGTTGATGATGTAATCGAAACGATGAAGGTGAAAGTTTTTTCGGGGTGGGAGGAGGCAGCAAAAAAAGATTTGCCGCCAGCAGGGGTCGAACCTGCGACCTTGGGCTTATTAGACCCACGCTCTAACCGACTGAGCTATGGCGGCGGTGATCGAGGCCGATACGGAGGACGTATTAAAAACTGAGGTTGGAATGGAAATGTAAAGTTGTAAAATAAGTGTACTGAATACACAAGTTAGTTCAGAGAATTTGGTTCTAAAAGAGAAATACACACTACCGTGCACAAAATTACGTATGCAAATGCGCTCTAATGAACCACAATATTTACCTGTTTACATTTAATTCCGTGAACTGAGTATCAAACGTGAAAACTTCACATTTTTCGCGTCAAGCGTAAATTAGAGTTGCTCTAGAACATATTGACCCGGCTCGGCCGAATTTTCAATCCACTGCAAACGCGCTCTATTGAACTCAGCTGTTTTGAATAGCCAAAAAAGAGTACTCATTTTTTAATCTATCATCCCTTCGAATGAACCTTTCCACTTGTTTATGATCACTCAAAAATCGAAAGAGAGTACTTTACACATTCGAATGCAACACTGCAAATGGCATCTAGATTAAATCGCTTCTTTGTTTTGCAGAAGAAAACTGAATTCTGAAAAAAACCTGACGGATCTTCGCTTCTTTATTACACTTTTATGCGGAACAGATTCAGTTTTTTGTGAATGCCATTGAATCTGTAATCTCTTGTTTTTTGTTTGTTGCTTCTCTCTACAAAAGGTTCCTCTTCCTCTCATGAATCGTATGACCTTACGGTATTTACAGTTGCATCATTTCTGTCAATTTTCATTTTTTCTACGTTACTAGTAATCGAAAACAAAACAAAAACCAGGTGGTCAATCTGCTGATTTCGATACATCACGCGCCTTTCACTTTCACTTTTGTGTTCTAAACTCTCGACTCCTATCATTTCTCTATGCCACTTGCTCCGTGCCGTCTCGGCGCCGCCATAGCTCAGTCGGTTAGAGCGTGGGTCTAATAAGCCCAAGGTCGCAGGTTCGACCCCTGCTGGCGGCAAATATTTTATCCCTTTGTTAAATAAAATTGTAGGCCCCTCTTGGCAACCTGTTAGCTGGTCATTTTGGTCACTTAATCGTGTTCACTGGTTCATTGAAGGATGGAAGGGAGGAGGGGAATGAAAGCGAAAAGTCGCTTCATCCATCGTTATGTCATCGTGAAAGGAGATGAGAAGAAAAGGGGAAAAAGTGGGCGGAGCAAGGAAGAGGGTACTTATTGGCGATTTTGCTTCCGTCTGAATCGTCTTATTCAGATTTGTACTTCTTCTTCTTTTTTTTGATAGGTTTGTCTATTCACGGGTTACTGTAGTTCTCATTCTGCTAGTCATTCTAATATAAGAGCACCTCTCCAAAAAACCGTTAGTAATTACATAAGAACACCTGTTCTGAATGAAGTGTCTCTTTATTCATGATTCTAGTTCCATTTATCCTCTCCTCCTCCTCTTATTTTTCTGTGAATCCTTCAAATGTTCTTCTTATTCTGAGAAGAACACACAAATCACCTTCATTCTCTCCGTCACCCTCTCTTCGAACGATTCGTTTTTCTCATTTCAAATGGTGTGTATGTAACCAAACCAGACACCTTTTTTCTTTAAAAACTAGACATCATTCGAAAAATGGAGAGTTTTAGAGAGACAGAGAGAAATAAGAAAGTGGGCGGAGCCTATTCTGGAGGGATTGGTACCAGAAAACTCGTTTTCATTCTCTTTCTTCATGTCCTTTCTTTTCATTTTTTTTTGTGTTGATTTGGAGGAGACAGATGTCTTCTATTCTACTATTACTTCAAATATATTCTCAATGAAATCTGAAAGTTGAAAGAGATCAGGTCCTGGCTGATTGCATATATTGCTCATAATGCTAATATTGCACTCGCCCCGGCCTGATCTTATATCTTTCAAGATTCAAGAAATTAAAGGTAAGTGGCTTTTTTTCCTCTCGAGATATAATTTCGGTTAGGAATAGGAATAAGAAAATATGAGGACCACCAAAGGAGTCTCTACAGGACCTTAACTTTGAAGGATCTCGCTTGTCTTGAGAGATACCAAAAAATTGTCAACTATGAAATGTTCAGAATGTTAAAAGCAATATTTCATCAGTTAACAACTTTTTAGAAATTTCAATGGGAACAGAGATACAGTAGCTGGAATGAAGTTAGCAGTTTGAGTTGGAGATCCACCTGGACACCTCGGTTTTTGGGTCCCCTGAGATAATGATAACCAAACTTCAATAAAGGAACCAGGACAGCAAAGAATCGAAAACTCAAAACTCAAGGAAAGTTACCTCGGGCTGACCCCGTAAAAGAGGCATCTCGAGCCACGTTACACTCAATGCATGGCTGTAGAACGGAAAGGATATATGGTGTACGAGATGGCTTTTCGTGTCCAATTTGGATGACTTACCTACGGGTTTCGTTTGGGCAAAAATTCGACCATCCGTTCCGACGCAGTTCAATCCACTGGGAGTCCGTGTGCCGTCCGCCCGCTTTCATTCGTAGGAGGGCGAAATTGAATAAACGGGCGAACAGCAGGAATTCCGTCCGCTCTATTCGAATGGAAGCCTTATATTAATGAAGAATCTATACCTGGCACCGTGCCAGGTGTTTGGTAGACTCCTCGAAGGGATACGTGTTCTCAAGTTCTACTATTCGGTGCCTTTATGTCCTCCGTTTGGTATTTTATTTTGCAGAAATAGAGATGTTCTCAAATGAAAGCTCTTATAGCAAGTATTCGAGAAGTTTCGAAAACGAAAATCAGAGTCAACCTATCTGCAGGACGCATGGCCGCAGAGCGGAGCAAAATAGAGCTGACAGAATGAATAATGTCTCCATTGTAGCCCTACAGGACACATGTTAACCGATTTTTCGAAAAACTTTTCTTTGTTATTCACAGAATCCAAATGTTCAAAGCAATTTCATCGATGTTTGAAATGTCTAGACACAAAATGAATTCTATACGAAATCTCCAACGCTATATTTCCAGATTATTATAATCAGAAAACTCCAAAATGATATGTGACAAGTCTAGTCGTTCAATCAAATCAAAATATAAAAAACAGTGTTTTTGATTGATTAAAAATGTGTTTTTAATCTCAGTCTGCAAGCACTTTTTAGGGACAAGACTCAAAAAATAAGTTTCATAGAACCCGATGGAAAAAATTCAAAAAAATAAGAAAAAATAACAAAAACAAAAATGGAATTCTATGAAATTATTTGAATTGTTTAATTGATTTGGCGATGATGTCAACAGCGAAATCGACATCTTGTTTTGTGATGCACATTGGTGGTTTGATACGGAGAACATTTCCATAGATTCCACCTTTTCCGATCAAGAGTCCTTGATTCTGAAATAAAAACAATAATTATATCTAGATTCCTCTATTAGAGTGTCACCTTAGTATCCTCAAAGATAGCAGCAGTCTTAGCCGCAGCCAATGGTTTTCCCTGTTCATCAATCAATTCAACTCCAATCATCAATCCTTTTCCTCGAACATCTCCAATTGCTTTTTCATCCAAAGCAGCCAATTGTTTCAAGAAATAATCTCCGACAATTCCAGAATTTTCTTGAAGTTTCTCTTCTTCAATGACTTCTAAAACAGCTTTTCCGACAACTGAAGCCAATGGATTTCCTCCGTAGGTATTAAAATAGAGAGAACGATTGAATGCATCGGCGATTTCTTTTGTGGTTACAACAGCTCCCAATGGGAATCCGTTTCCGATTCCTTTGGCCATGGTGACAAGATCTGGCATTGCGTCTTGGGCTGAAAAAAGATTTTCCTTGAAGAGGCAGCAGTTGGGCTTGAACTCGGTCCGTTCGAGCTGATCAAACGTCAGACAGAGGTGCTACCGGCTGCGCCAAAAGGGTAGCCGGTAGCTAAGGAGGACAGGGGGTAGATGAGGATGCTCAAGCTAGAAAACTTACATTCGAATCCCCAGAAATGGGATCCAAGACGTCCAAAACCAGTCTGAACTTCGTCAGCAATAGCAAGTCCTCCTCGTTTTTGAACAGCTTCGTAAGATTTTTTCAAATATCTGAAAAAAACAAGTTCAGTCATAAAATGAAAATTGAATCACTAACCCATGTGGATATTGAACAGTTCCTCCAACTCCTTGGATCGATTCAATCAAAAAAGCGGCTGGACCAGAAGAATGAGAGAAATCATGAAGAAGCATCTCTTCGAATTGTTCCACATATTTATCCGAAGCTTCACACTTTCCGGGACCACAATCACATTTTCTATTCTTAACTTGAATTGGGGAATCACGACAGTTGGCTCCTCCGAAAATTCCACGATATGGATCGGCATTCAATGATTTGAAAATATTGAATCCATGTGGGAATGTTGGCTTCCAGTTACCCAAATTAGTTGCTCCGAGAACAGTTTGAGTCATTCCATGATATCCATTTCTCATTGAGATCACATCGAATCGTCCAGTGTAGTTACGGGCGAGAGCAAGAGCCAAATCGTTGGCTTCTGATCCAGAGTTGACGAAGAAGACAGCCTGGAAGAAGATGGATTTTTTAGAGAGTGCAGAGAAGCTAGAGTATCTAACTGTCTGCGTCAGCTAGAGGTGAGCGAGTCATTTGTTTAGCCGCTTATAACTCGGTTCCCAATAAAGATATCAAAAAGTTGTCAATTAATAAAATGTTAAGCTATAAAAGAGCTACATTTCATTAGTTAGCACTTTTTTGATATCTTCAACTGTGAACGAAATATAGCTCTTTGAAGGGAGGAGCTTATACAGCAGAGGCATTGCTTTGTTATTTAAACGCTCGTAACTCCGTGGTTGAGAGAGATACAAAAAAGTTGTCAACTAATTAAATGTTTATTATAATAAGAACTACATTTCATCAGTTGACAGTTTTTTCTATCTCTACTACGAATCGAGATATCTTGATATTAGTAACTCACATTCAATTTGCTCGGGAACTTTCCGAGAAGTTTCTCAGCATAATCATAAATTGGTTGAGTATGATAAATGGATGTAGTATGCCAGAGTTTTTGAGCTTGTTCAGTAAGAGCAGCATTTATTTTTCTGAAAAATCCCTCATTTACAAAAATCCAAAAAAAAAAAACGAACGGATGGCAATGTCCAACTGAAACAGTGACGATTCCTCCGAAGAAATCGAGATATTTCTTTCCATTCGAATCAAAAAGAAATTGTTTTTCTCCTTTTACAATCAAAAGTTGATCTTTATAATAAGTGACATGTCCTTTTGGAAGTAATGGACGAAGTTGTTGGACGCGTTGCATACCTGGAATTGGGAAAATTGTGGCAATAAATTTTAAATACACTATATCTCGATTTATATTAGAGATATCAAAAAGTTGTCAACTGAAGAAATATTGAGCTTATTAAGAGCTACATTTCATTAGTTGGCAATTTTCGGATATCTTTTCTGCGAACCAAGATATACTTATTTGAACACAAAGAATTTCTAATGTCGAGGTTACGGTCTTAATTAATTGAAAATAAGCAACAAAAAAAATCAAAGTCTGAATAGAAGCCCAATAAAACCAAAAAAAAAGAAAAATTCTGTGTCAAGAAAAGAACCAAAATAACCAGAAGAAATGCGAGGTATCAAGGTCAAGATTACACTGCACAAAATGCACTGAAAACGTTGTTGCAAAGGCACTTTTTTCTCTGCGTCTCCTCAGTTCTCACTCTATTTCCTCGAGATTTGTTAGACAGTTGTCATTTGGAGAAAGAGAAATCAATTGAGTGCACAAAGAAAAAAAGCAACGTGTGTTGGCAAGAAAATGGATTAGAATGGGGTGAGAGTGCAAAAGACCAACAGAGAGACATTGATATTATCTCAGAAAGGTTGAGACTGAGACTCAACTTGAAACTAAAAAACGTTTTTGAGAAAAAATAAAGATAAATTTTATCCGCTGAAAACATTTCTCTAAAGTTTCAGAAAATAAATTTTTTTTATTCGGAGAAAAGTTGGTAAATGTAATGAAAGGAGAGACAACGTGAAAAGACAAGAGAAGAACTGTAACAAGAAATGATAAGATAAGTAAAAATGTGTCTGGGGAAATAGAGAAATTGGTTATTGACCTTTCCACTGTGATAACTGAGAAAGTATAAAAGACGGTACTAAATATAGAAATTAAGGCTTTAAAAAAATAATTGAAATTGAAGTTCTGATGCTGAACAGATTAATAACATAATTTTCGATTCAGTGAATTCGATTTTGTCTTTTCTATCAGTTAATATTTTCTAGATCCAATGAAATAAACCGATTACTAAATTTTCCAAAATTATTTAAAATTATTTTTCAGAACAGTTAGACATTTTCAGAATGACAGTTTTTCAGCGTCTTCAGTTTTTATTGGAATTTTGCAACTAATGAATTACAAGCTTGCTGACGACGCTTTGCGCCTTCTCCCGCATTTGACCTACTTTCCCAGGAGGAAATTGAGAGAGACCACCCTGTTTGGGATATCCCAACTTTGCTCCTGGGAAGTGCTATAGGTATACAGAACTTCTCCCTTATCAGAATCGAAAACGGAAAAGACCTGCATCATCGCGCTGGAATTCTGAATCGAACTGTCTTTGTCCCAAAAAATTTGGATCTGTGGGAGAAGCGCTAGCATCGGCGATCCACAGACAAACACACACACACACACAGAAAACCGCGTTTGTTATTAGTAAGATGGCTACATTTTGAGAGGGAAATAAAAAGTTTCAAAGGTCAAATTTTCACAGTGAGCATGAATTATTCAAATTCAATTTTCATGCCGGGAATCGTATTTTTGCATTTTCATACTTTTTTATGAACATAATCTGAAAGTAAATATAGGTCAATGGAAATTACCAAGCTAATTTAAAATTTTATGTTGATGGACCGTTAGACTGAATGAATTTTGTATCAACTTCAAAAACAAGAATACGTATTCATATAATTTCAATTTTCTGGTTTAGTTTGTTCATTGAAGTTTATCAGTTTCTCAAGTTTTTGAACTACATGAGTGAGGATTCTGGAATGGACTTGGTTGATCGAATTACATCCCATTTTCATACTTCTTTTGGTTAGCTCTTTAAAAAAAAATTTTTCAATTTTTTCTTGTTCCACACTATCTCTTGAAACATTCCCCATCCCTCTCGTCCCCCTCATCCCGTTCCTTTTCGAGAATATTTGATTCCGAGATAACTTTCCCTTTTCCTCCGTCACAAATCTTCTTCTTCTTTATTCCATTCTCTTTTTCTTCTCTCCATCTTTTCTCTCTCTAAAAAGACACAGATAACCCACATTTTTCCTCTTTTATTCTGTTATCAATACCATTCTTCCACACAAGAAAAGTTGCATTCTCCCGGAGAAAACGAAGGCAAACATATGATTTCTTTCATTGATTTTTTGGATTTTTCAAACCAAAAATGCATATTTTTAGAAGAAAAAAAGGTGTTTTCACCCCTCAAAAACATGTATTTATTTTCTTTGTTTCGAGCCGTCAAACACCGTTCCGCCAACGCCCCTTCCGATTTTTATTTACTCATCCGTTTTCTCTGCGTCTCTCGATTTCTCATACTCTTTCCTTATTTCCTTTCGATCAGGTTGGAGAAAAAGGCAAAAAGCTCCTACGCATTTCTATACTACTAACTGAGGAAATGACTGAATTCTTCTCACAAAAACAAATTGATGGTTTGTTTTTTTTTAATTGGGGTTTGGGAAACATCTCAAATCCAGTGATAGAAGGAAGCATAGTGTTATATCTCAGTTTGGATAAGAGCAATCAAAAAGTTATCAACTAATGAAATGTCGTTCTTAATAGGGTCTACATTTTATTAGTTGAACATTTTCCTGCAACTCTTACGGAAACTGAGATATGCCGTTTTTAACAGACACACTCTTTCGAACCTTTCTCTTTAACTTCTAAAGAGGCAGTATTTCAAATTTAACGTTAATTCTTTTCTCACATCATCCCACTTATTTCAGAAATCCGTGAATGTTTCAACTTCTATGCAACAAGTGGTCTTCTGAAGACATCTTCTCAATTGAGATGTGCTCTTCGAAGTCTCGGATACTCTCCCACTGCTGCCAAGACTCAAGAGTATTTTAAAAAACAGAATAGTCAGTTTTTTTCTCATAAGTTCACAATGCCCCAATTTTTTCCAGAAAAACCAATAGAATTCGCAACATTTTTGGATATTTGTAAAGATGAACAAAATAGTCCGGATCCATTGACAGAGATAATCAAAGCGTTGAGTGGATTGGATAGGTTAGAAGTTTAGATCATGCCCTTTTAATAGGAGAAATTTAGAAATAAGACACGCGCAATGCCTTCTCGCGAATTAGCATCGATATTATCTCAAGTCGGAGAACGAATGAGTCAAGAGGAAATTAAGTATTTGTTATCGAAAGTTGAAGTGAATGGAATGGTTCCACATCAAGCACTTATTGAATATATTTCACGATGAAAACACATTTGAAATTGTACACAAAATAAATTATTTTAATTTTGAGTTACTTTTCTTAAATTATGATAGAAATCCGTCTTAAATTGGTTCTATGAAGAACGATTTTATTCAATAGACCTTTGATAAGCTATCTCGAAAAGCCAAAAAAACTATTGGTTTTTTGAAACAGTTCTATCTCGATTCCCAATAGAGATACAAGAAAGTAGTCAACTAACAAAATATAGCCCTTTTGATGAGCAATAATTCATTAGTTGACGACTTTTTTCCATCTTCGCTTTCAGCCGAGTTATATTCTTCTGACCATGTCATTTCAAAATAAAACATGAAACATTTAAAATTTATTCCTACAATATTCACTTTCAAAATTGAACAAATAAATTTTCATATGAGACTCTTCCACAGCATGAAATATTCCATATTTCCTTTCCGTTATTATCTTTTTTACAAAATCCAGAAATATTTTTTGTTTCTCAAAATTCGGATTTGTCTCATTTCCAGTTGGTTCAGAGATATGAATCTGAAAATGGGATTACTGTAGGATAACTGGTTCTATCCAGATTAAGTGGCTTCATCATAAGTTTTAGGCTATTAGCCGCTCTTTTCAGCCAGATGTCTATTCAGAAGATTTGAAAATTCTCAAAATTTCGGTACTATTATTGAGATCATTTAAACCGAATAGTGCCGGGTTACTGTACTCACTTCCATATTTGCTTGACACAATACAATATCATTTTGATCCAAAACTCCATTTTTCTCGAAAATTTCGAATAATTCGTATTCGGCTCCTTCTGCGTTAATCCATAAATTGTCGATATTCTAAAATCGGATCTAGAAGAATGTTCAAATTCTAAAGAAATTTACCTGAATATCTAGAATCTCTTTCAAAAAATATAAAATATCTACATGTGCCACATTCTGGTCGATATATTCTCCTGAAATCTCAAAATAAGCATCTGGGAAAACGGATTGACTTACCATTTCTCTGAATACTTGCATTAGTATATCCAGCATGTCTCGCAACGGCAAATGGAAAATATCTTCCAAATCGAGAATAGATTTCAGAATTTAATTCAACCATTGGATCCGCTCCAAAGAAATTGACAGTTTTCCCGAGTTTTTGCATTTTCTGAAAATTGTTGATATTTGGGATGCTTTCAGTAGGGACTTTTTTGTTTAAAGCGCTATAACTCGGTTCTTAATTAAGATATCAAAAAGAGGTCAACTAATAAAATGTAGCTCTTATTATTAGCAACATTTCATCAGTTGATAACTTTTTGATATCTCCCAGGAGAATGAAGTTATAAAGGTTCAACGTAGGTTTACCTTCAAATACCGTTCCTCTGCAGTAGTGTCTTGCCCGATTCCAAGAGTAATCAAATTATGATTTTCATCTTCCTGAAAGAAGCTTTTGAAACCGTCTGAGATCAAAATCCATTCTCCAAAAACCATTTCCCATCCCTTTTATTCAAAAAAATATTCATAAAAAGGGTCCAGCGTAGCCTCCAGATCCTAGAAACCGATTAAGCTTATCGAAATAAATCTCATCTCTAGAATTCAGAATTTTCAAAAAAAGTTCAAATCGATGTATGTTCCATTGGAATCTTATCTTTTCAAAGGAAAAATACTTACGTTTTTCGGTAAAATCACAATTTTCTTCTCGTCCATGTTATCGATTTCGATTAAGCCGAGTTTCGAAATTTGAGATTCGTCGTCACATTTTCTCGATAATGTTACGAATTGTTTCCAGAACTGAAAAAACATTTAAAGATATCAAGAAGTTGTCAACTTTCAAGATATAACCCTTTTAATATGTGAAATATTTAATTAGTTGACAATTTCTTTCTATCTCTATTACCAACTGAGATATTTCGATTTAAAAACAAGAAACTTACCTCAACTGGATCCTCGAATCCCATCAATTTAAACTTGGCGCAAGTTCTCCAATCTTCAAAAATTTCTGTTTTGTTACTAACTAAAAATACTGATTCTTGATCCAAATGATCTTTTTCCACTTCTTTTACTGATTTCTGAAATTTGCTCCCTCTTCATATTGAGAGTTTCTATTTTCTTCTTACCGAGTACAGTCTAACAACTTTATAAAATATGAAAAACAAAGAAAAAATGATTAAAAATTGAAAAATTCGTTGGAAGGACATAGTGTGTAATCCATTCGTTCAAGAGACCAATAATGAAAATGAATAGAAAAATGGAGAAAGGATTCAAGAAAGAAAGAAAAAAAGAGAGAGATTAGAATCTGTTCCGACTGAGAGAAATGTGGATTCTTAGACTTTTTGAATGAAAAAAGAGGGATCGAGGAATAGATTCAATGTTTTTAAAAGTGCAAAAGTATTTGGGATCAAGAAAGAATATTGATTGAAGTTTTTATTAATTTCAAAAATAATAATTTCTGGAAATGAATCTTGATCTCTTCGAAAAGAGTTGTTCCCGGAAAACCGTTCACTTTTATCTCGACTGATTGTTTTGAAGTAAGTTGCTGTTAAAAAATAACTTAATTTAAAAATAAAACTCTCAATTTTTTCAGTTGCAACTGAAAATTTTTTTTAAAAAATGTTGTTTTTTTTCATTCCAATATAGTCTCTCTTTCGCTGTTTTTTAAGAAACTGGCTGATGGCGGCTAAAACTGACTGACGGGGAGAGCCAAGCAGATTATTCGACCCAACTCTTGGTCGAACTTTTTCGTTTTTTCTGATTCACCATCTGAAACTCCTAGATTCATAGTTTTCCTAACGTTCTTCCAAAGCCAGACTGTAAATGAAATTAGCATAGAAATAAATCTTTTAAACTGCATAGTTTCGAAGCAAAAATATTTTTTTTAACATTTATTAAAAGATTCAGAATTTTTCCAAACAGTATTGACTACCAAAATTAAACAAATACATTCGAATATGACCATAAGCATCTCCATAAAATACTCCGTATCTCTTCTCTTCAATTATTCTTTTAAGGAATTTCATAAATTCTTGTTTCCTATGTTCCACGTCAGATGTGATGTGAATCTGAAATTCCAAAGTAAAAAAAAGTTATAAGATTACTGTAACTAACTTCAATATTAATCTGACAAACATCAATTTTATGTTGATCAAATCTTCCATTTTCATAGAAAACATCAAAGAAATTATTATTGAATTCTTCTCCTTCCGCGTCAAACCATAGATTATCTATCGTCTGAAACCACATTTCCAGATGATTTTTCTATCATTTAAACTTACTGTAATATTCAAAATTTCTTTGAAAAAGTAGACAATATCTATGTGAATCATGTTCGTTTCAATGTATCCATCTGCAAAATACCCCAGTTTTCTTGAAACTCTAATAGAAGGGCACCCTTACATTTCTCCATAACCCGTGCATTTGAGATTCCACTTTTTCCTCCGATTGCTAATGGAAAATATGTTCCAATTTTAGAATAGAGTTCTCCGTTTATATATGGGATCGGGTCAGCTCCATAGTAGGTCACGTTGTTTCCTAGTTTCAGCATTTTCTGGAAATTGATTTGATAAGTAACCGATATTGGGGTTAATAATGTTGTTTTTAGCACTTGAAGGACCTGTATTAGCAAGTTTTCAAGAAAATTAAGAAAAAATTCTTTGTTAAAAAAAATATTTGTTCGTGCAAGTATATCTCAGCTCCTGTTAGAGATATCAAAAAGGTATCAACAGATAAAATATTGCTTACTAAAAGGGCTACATTTTGTTAGTTGATCACTTTTTGATAGCTATAATGGGAAGCGAGATATGGTCTTTCTGATGGAATTTTCTGCGTCACACACCATCTACAGGATTGCTACTCTTTTTTCAAAGTGGTCTATTTTGGTTCCTGTGAAAGATATCTGTTAACTAATGAAATTTTATTCAAAACAAATTCTACATTTTACTAGTTGATTATTTTCTTGTATCTTTTACAGAAACTGAGATATACTGATTTGAATCTGCAGTAACTTTTCTACTCATTTTACTAGCTTATTCCATTTTCTATTTTTCGCTTCCTGTTTAAAAATCTCAGAACATTCTTTTCCATCTACGTCATTCTTCAGGATCTTCTCTGATTTTTCTCCCCGATGAAACATTTATCTCATTTTTCATCAAGATTTTATTTCCACGTTGACTACCGAAATGGAACAGAAGATTTTAACGATTGATGAGATTTTAGTGTAACCGATTTTTCAATCAATATATCTCGGTTTAGAATAAAAATTTTAAAAAGTTGTCAACTAATGGAATGTTGTGCTTGTTAAGGACTATATTTTACTAGTTGACACCTTTTTGATATCTATTTCATGAACCGATCTATAAAAGAAAACTAAAAACTGACTCTCTTAAACTGCTTCTCAGCCCGAATATCTCTTCCAATTCCGATTGTAAAGAAGTTATGAGGTCCTGCATTAAACTGAAAGAAAAGAAAAAATTACATCTATGAAAAATAAAGCGATTCCAAAAACTAACAATTTTCGGGAAAAGAACTTGTTTCATTTCATCTGAATTCTTCAATGTAACAATTCCAAGTCGATTCACATTCGATTGTGAATCACATTTTCTAGAAATTCCGACAAAACTTCTCCAAAACTCTTCAGAATCCGTAATCGGTAGCATGTTTTCAGCGAAACATCGATGCCAAACCCCAAAAATTTCAGCTTTGTCACCTCTTAAAGTAACCGATTTTAGATCGACTTCATCTTGATCCGATTCGATCCAATCTGTGTAATCGTCCTGTAAAAATGAATTGTTCTGGATAGAAACTGCATATGTGGTTTTGTTGACTAAGTGTATAGAGAGTGCAGAGAAGCTAGAGTGTCTGACTATCTGCGTCTCTAGACTGGAGGAGGTGGGAAGTAAAATAGTGATGTTTGGTCAACTATTACTCAGTTATCATCAGTGATTTAAAAAAAAGTGTCAACTAGTGAAATGTAACTTGTGATAAGCTTAACATTTCATTAGTTGACAACTTTTCTTCATCTCCTACGAAAAAAGAGATATTCTATTTTGAATACTATTTCTTTATTCCAAATAACTCACCGAAAAATAAAATCGAAGCAGCAAAAAGAACATATAACATCCTGAAACACCCAAAAAATATTGTGAGTATCGTGGCATTTCGGATGAATTTAAAAATAAGAGGAAGATTTCGAAAAAGAGGATGAAAGGGCGGAGATATTGGATGAAGAGAAGAAGATTGTATCTAGTTTGATGTCGAAATGAATCTCTGGATATTCTCTCTCGATATAAAATAGTTCAAAACACACAAGATCGGACTTTTTAGATGTTGAATTTTGATTATTTTTGTTATTCCAAAAGTGTGAATTTCTCTCTAGTTTTGAATTAACTTCGAAGGTTCACTTCGTAAACTCTTATTCAGAATGGTATGAAGCTACAGTAATCCCTATATCAAAAAAAAAAAAGAAAAACTTTAGCTCGTTTCTTAAATACATAATTATTTTTGATTTTCAAATTTTTCTTCAAAAAAAACCCGCACAAATTTACTTTTTTAAATAAATTCAATACCTCAAAAATAAAGTTTACCAATCAAAAAGTCTGTAAATGCTCATCAGAAGATCCACGTGATCTCTCATTCTCTCCCTTGATTCTAGTTTTTCATTGTTGTCGTTCTCTAGATATTCATCGTATTCTTCTTATTTATGTTTTTACACAGATTTAATTCAATTGATTATATTGTTCCGGCAGAAAATAAATGAAATGTGTATTGTTGTAGATCTTTGAATTTTGAGAGAATCTGGAATTTATCCGAATTTGGCTTTGGAGAAGTTTGGAGTTTGCTCTTTTTTTTAAAATAGGTTATGAAAATAGTAGGTGATCAGAAACGTCGTATTCTATTAGGTTGGCCAGAAAGTAATGAGTGGCGCGTTTGTCAAAGTGTATTTCTCTCTCCAGAAAATATTTTTCGATAATTTTTTTTTCATTTGAAAGACCGTTTCATTGGGCATCTTTTCATAAAAAAAATTTTGTTTTATGTTATTTTTTTTCCTTAGAAATTTTTATTTAGAAAATGTCATTCGAAAAAATGCGCTTGAGAGCTTGGCTCTGATATGAGTTTAAGCTGAACAAAAGTGCCGCGGAAGCTCATCGTTCACTCTCAAAAGTTTTCAAAGATGATCTTACATCGGAAAATCAATTCCGACGTTGATTTGAGCGTTTTCGAAATGGCGATGAAAGCTTGGAAGACCATGAGCACAGCAAGAAGGTTATGTTATGTGTATAGTGGAATAGCAAGGGTCTCGTGTATTTTGAAGTTCTAGAAAAGGGTCAAACAATCTCTACCGAACTCTACAAGCGCCAATTGGACCAAGTGCAATAAGCGCTGAAAGGTCAAGGCGCGAATACAGCCACGACAAAATTCCTTCATGGCAATGCTCGACTGAAAGTGGCAAAAGTCACTCAGCAGAAAACGGAAGAGTTGGGCTGGGAAGTTCTCCCTCATCCGCCATGTAGCCCTGCCTTAGCACCGTCTGATTTCCATTTATTCAGATCGATGCAACACTCCTTAGCCGAGGTGCACTTCAGTAAGAGCGACGAGATCAAAAAATGGGTGGCCCATTACTTTGTGTTGCAGCCAGCAGAGTTCTTTCATAAAGGAACCCATTCTTTGCGCAAACATAGGCGACAAGTAATTGATAATGATAGAGAATATCTTTTGGATTAGTATTGTATATTCGGATTTTTTAAATAAATTTAATTCATCATAAAAACAACCATTCTTTTCTGGCCAACCTAATAGATCGGTATACTGTTGCTATGACATTTTAAAGAATTCAATTTTTTCAAAAAGTAAACTGATTCCGATGTGAGTTTTCCCTTAGTAGACGCACCAAGCAAGCCGCTGCGGTTCATGGAACACAAGAAGTGTCAATAGTGTCAAGATTTGGAATCATTTATCTCATTTCTCTTAAAAGATAAGTTGTCAACTAATAAAATACTCAGTTTATTACGAACAACATTTTGTTAGTTGACAACTTTTTGTTTTCTTTACTGAAAACGGCTTCAAGCTCAGGCATCTAGAAAATTCAGGTTAATTTTCGTGAAAAAGTTTCAAAATTTCAAATCATCTTTTCAAATTTGCGTGTAACTTTGACAGAAAAAAAATTGACAATTCCACGTGGAATCTTCCTCCATAAAATTTCCCCTAACTTCACAAAATTATTCCTGGCTCTTCCCAAAAATGTTCAACAGATTTCTCATTTTTCTCTTCATTTCAACAATTGCTCATATCAATTGTTTTCCGACTCTCACTCTTCAATTAAATATTGAATGTCGTCTCAAGAAACGAGTTTGTTTGTATATTGAAGTATTCGAGGATGATGAAATGTAAGTAAATTCATTTATAGTTTTGTAGTCTCTTCTTTTTCAGGTATGAGCAACTTCTAACTCGTTTCGATGGTTGTGAACATCTGGAAGTATACAAAACTAATGATACGATTGCTCAATTCTTTCATTCTCATGAATACTCATTGAAACTTCCTC
Source organism: Caenorhabditis wallacei (assembly GCA_963932035.1). Classification (NCBI taxonomy): domain Eukaryota; kingdom Metazoa; phylum Nematoda; class Chromadorea; order Rhabditida; family Rhabditidae; genus Caenorhabditis; species Caenorhabditis wallacei. The sequence goes on from OZ009935.1 coordinate 3,888,904, forward strand.
CGTTTTTCGTTGGATCATTGGAATCAACTGGACGAGTGGTAAGTTGGAAATGATAAAACCTCTATTAGAATTGCATCTGGAAGGAGATACTGAAAATCTGGAAAGATACACTATGCACTTCTAATAGAGGTTTTAATGTAATTGTCTTCACAATAAATAATTATCATTTCCAGGATCAATTCAACATGACCGTATTAATAACTCATGATTGTGTTTCAAGTGAAACTACAAAAGTGAATTGTATACGAGATGAAATGTATTATAATGGAGAAGGAGAATATCTAGAAATTGATGAGGATTTAACGGATTCTGGAGATTTTGGAGCTTGTAATGAGAGATGGATGGGTGGAAAATTATGGAATGAAGTTGAACCGGATACTGATTTTAATTATTCTTTTGAATAAAGTTTATTCTAGTGTTTTGTTGTTTTTGTAGTCTTTGTAGTCGTTTTAGTCTTTCTACTCGCCTTCACTAATTATCCAAAAACCTTGCCCTCATTCCAATTCCCTCCTTTTTGAAATCCACGTCTTCCCCTCTACGTGTCTTACACCTCGAGTCTCTCACCACCACAGGCCGTTTGCTCTCTCTCTTCGCTCCCCAGCCCCAGCTTCAAAATGAGTACTCTAAAACTGTTCGGGATTTCGTTTGATGTAAGTTATTCTCAATTTCACTTTTTTCAAAATATTTCCAGAAAATCATCGGAATAATTGGAAATGTCCATACCATTTCGATCGTTTCTCTCGTTTTATCCATTGCATTTGAGTGGGTTTCTTGACCATTTTTTTATTTAGAAAAACAAGGAAATTTCAGTTTTCTCCAATTCGGAACATCGAGAAAAATCGTTTTGGATATCTCTTCACTACTTGTTGTTGCTCATTTCTTTGGATTCTTTTTCTATCAGGTAACTTTTTTTTTTAATTATCAATGGAGCACATTTGCATTCAGATCTTCCATCTTCTAACTGGACGTATTCTGTTGAATTGGTGTTCTTTGGATAATTACAAAATTTTGGCATTGATTGAGGTATTCAAATAGAGCGAACTTTCTCATTTGCTTTTTTTTCAGTTTATCCAAGCCTATTCGACTATTCTCTACTTTTTCAATCCATTCATCACAATGCATCGATCAAGAATTTATCGACTTTTTGAGATTTTCGAGTGTAAGATCAAGAATATTTTTAGAAAAGAAAAAAATAATTTTCAGATACGTCAATTACTGAAAAATACTCTTTTTACATATTCGTCGGCACTTCTTTTATGACGTCATTTGTGTTGTTGTGCAGGTAAGTTTCTTTGATTCAGTATATCTCAATTCGGAGTAGAGCTATCAAAAAGTATGAATTTATGGAATATTGCTTATAATAAGAGCTACATTTTTATAGTTTACAACTTCTCTTATTTCTACTGAAAACTGAGATATATCTTTTTTAAATAAAAAAAACTTTTCAGCAGCGCCGATTCTGTTAAAAAGGAAGCCGTGACTACAAACTCTAAAAAAGTTTTCGGAATGTCTTACAAGGTAATCCTACTCTAATTACAATTGTCAACTTATATATTCAAGACATGTGAATCACTCATCCACTGGCTCAGTTTCTTCAGTTTGATCCCCTCAATGGGTGCTCTTCTGGTTGATGTTATATTCATTATCAACTTCCCTTATATCAATAGACCATCAAATTCTCAAATGATTGCTGGTGGATACTATACTTTTATGTTTATTTACCAGGTTTTTTGAATGTTTTATCTAGAATCTATGAATAATTACAGTATGGTCGATTCCTCACTCTTCTATTTCCTTATTTGGAAGGAGTCAATAAGAAATCTGCTATTTCGGAGGTCATTCAACTCGTTCTTTGTTTCGCTTTCCTTTGGAATCCATATAGGGTCACCAATAAAACAATCTTCGAATATTTCCATTGTAAGTTTCGCAACACCTCTAATATAAGAGCACTTGTTATTCAGACACCACATATATTCAATCCTTCGCCATTCCAATTCTATTCATCTCATTATTCTTCAATAGTTGCATTTATTGCTCGTTGAGGTATTTGAATTTTATTGATTTTTTAGAAAAGAATAAAAATTTCAGTTTCTTCAAAACTCCTCAAAAATCAATGGAATATCAGAGTTCTGATGAAGAAGAAGAGGAAGATGAGGAATCATTCGAAAGATCAGATGAAGAAGAATCAGAAGATGAAGATGAAGAAGAAATTGAAGAAATGATGGATCCAAATGGAAAAACGAAATTTAATTAATCTTATATAAATATTACTTGTTTTATTATATTTATGTGACTTTTATGAATTTCATCGGTTTTTGCTTGTAACGATTTTTTCTTTGGCAGATAGCAGAAAGTAATTCAGACAGCAGAAAGTAAAAGTTTCAAAATAGAGTATATGTTGTTCTTAATTCACTCAATAATTTCTAGAATGAGTTAACCCTTCCGAACATGGCGACATAAGCCCATAGTTGGCTTTCCAATACTGAAAACCTTCAAACTCACTATATTTATGAGCGATATTGCATATGAATCTGGCCAATTACAAGCAAATCCTTAGTTTATAACAGTCCTCAATCCCAAAAATGCAACCATTTTCTTTGAACATGAAACCCCCATTTTATTATAAATCAAGAGAAAATAAGTTAAACATGAACTCGGCATGAAATGTTGGTTGCCTTGATATTTTCATTAGTATTCCCTGCTAGTCCTGAATTTTCCCATAATTTGTCCTGACAGTAAATATTTTCCAAATTGAATGGATTAGCAATCACCTGTAATAAATATTTTTTAAAATTGATATCAAAACAAAAACAGTTCTTACATAAATTGATCCGTTTGGATAAATAGAAACCATTTGAGCGTTTGTTGGACAGGAAGAGTAAATTGCAGTACAGTTTGGATAAGTGATTTCTGGAATAGTGAAAACGTATTGATTGTTTTGTTGATAAACATTTGGTTTGTTGATTTGAAGCCATTCGCTGTCAAAAGTTCCACGTTGAATGCAATCACATGCTGAAATTATCAATTTCAGAAAGCTATCCATCAGAAGATGTCTTTTCAAACCTGGAGAAACCAAACACGATGCCAAATGGACTCCGGATGGCAAAACGGCGACAGTGAAGAAGATGAAGGCGTTGAGAAGAACAAGAGAAGAACGAGAAGAGAAGAACATTTTGCTTTGATATCAAACCGAAATTCTTTTTCTTTTATACCCCGCGATTAGTATTCAAAATATGGAAATTAGTTTTTGTTGGAAATTATTTGAATAAAAAAAACGACACAGTGCAAAGACTAAACTGATATATATTTTGCAGGAACCGTTTGCAGTGATTGACGGAGATCAGGTACAAAAATAGGATTGATGAGATCTTGGAGGGTATATGATAAGAATCGTATAGACTGATGTCTCTATACTAACTCCTTGTATCTTGAGCCAGTTTCTGTAAGTTGTCGCTAAATAGACTTCCTAGGAGCAAGGTTTGGAATCTCCTATCAGCTGATTCTCTTTCATTTAGAGCCAGTTCAACCATTTTGGAAAATTATGTTATGGGAGCCTAAATCGTTTAGGCTAAAGGAGGACTGAAAATTAATCTAAAAGTCAAAATGGGATACCGGAATTCAACAAAAAAAATTGCGATGATCTTTATTCAGAAATATAAACGATCAATAAGTTGTTTTATGAAATGAGCAATACTAGTTTTATCTTCATTAATCTTGATCGTAATTCTTTCTTCTATGGTTTCTCTATCATCGTCGTCTTCTTCTTCTTTTTATCCGGCTTATATAACAGGTAGAAAATGAATGCGATGCAACTCAAAAAACCGAGGAACATGGAGAGCATTATCCAAAAATACGGATCCTTGTAACTTAAAAATAGTTGGAAAATTGGAATCGAGAAAAGGATTAAAGAAAGAGATCGAGACTAAATGAGAATTTCCGGCATGTTGTTTATCAGTTTAAAAAAAGTCAAAAATAGTCTATGTTGAAATTACTAATTTTGGAATTTATGTCATTTATAAAAAATTATTTTCTGAAGTACCCTATGTAACTATCAAAAATTTTTAGTCATGTTCAGAGATCTTTTGAATGAAAATACCACAAAAATTCGAATAATTTTCGTTTGAGTTTTGAGACGAAATGTCATACATAACTTACCAAGGCAGAGGAACAGTACATAACCCGAATCCCTAAAAAATGAATAGAATAAGAAATAAGAAATCAGACTGAAATCTCAACTTACACATCTTTTCACATCGAACAACGTATCGAAATAAATTTGAAGTTGATTAATGACATCCGTGATTGCATTTTCATCTTGTGTCACGTATCGAAAATTCAATTTCTCCATTTTCGAAAACTGATTCAAAAGCGTTTTATTGAGTGTTTTCTCTTCGATTATCAATGATAATTGAAGAATGTCGATATTGAATGATTTTGTTCTTGCCGAATGCATCAGTGGCTTCAAAAATCCTTGGACTGTACGAACCGGGGGCATTTGAAGCAACTCGAACATAACGAAATGGGAACGATGGATAATGTCATAAAGATATCCGGAAATGTCTTCGTGCCAAATTGATTTCATTAATTCTTTGTCCTTTTCATTTCCTACTTTATTGATTACCTCATTGATAACAGCTTTTGAATTTATCAATTCTCTTACATCCGGTTCCGATTCCTTTATGTTAATTTGATTATGAACTGTATACGAGATGTCCCCAAGTATTTTCGAGACTTTCTCCGCATTTTTAAGTTCAAAATCAGCTTCACGAGAATATTGATTTGATTTGTGGTCTAATGATTCAATAATTGTGGTATATTCACCGATTGATGATTCCAGAGCATCAAAGTTCTTAAGCGAAGTCTTAAAGTCTTCATTTGTTGAACTTGGAAGTATCGTGGCGAGCATACTGTAGTTTCCAATAGGTATCATTGCATTCTTCAAACATTGAATTGATTTATCATCATCAAACCACTTCTTCAATGCAGAAAGTGAATCTGAGTATTCAGAAGTCAATAATTTATCCACTTCATCCGACGTTACGTTTTTTATTTTACTTTCAATATGTGTGAGAGAGTTGATTGATGATACAATTTTCACTTTTAATGGTCGAACGTTGGGTAGCATGTTTTGAGGGGTGTTCCTGGTCTCCCAGTAAATAGTTTTAATTTTTTCAAAAGTTGTTACTAGTTCGTCACAATTATTGAATCCTTCTGCTATGGACATAACGGTATTGAATATTCTTTCATTTTCTTCGAAAACAGTGTTGTTAAGATCAAGCTTGTCAATGCAGTCTCCAGAAGCCGAAGTCAATTTTAGAACTGATATCAATGCTTTCAATGTCAAGTGAACCTTTCTCAGAGAAGCGACATCAGATGATTGACCAATATCCTTCCATTTCGAATGAAGAGGTTCGAGTTTCTGATTTAAAGACTTGAGAGGAGACATCATTTCTGACAGTTGTTCGAGATCTTTTCCTGGATTCAGAAGTTCTTTCAGCCATCCATCATTGATGTCATTCATAATTTTCTTCACATCTTCAAATCCATTCGGAAACCCAGAAGTATTATTCTTTTCGTAGCTCGAAACGGATTGTTTTTCAATGAATACCACCAATGAGTTCTTTATTTGTTTGATTGATTCTCCATCAAACCCCCTATTCAATCTATCATATTTTTCCTTTTCCGCTTTCGACGTCTCCTTGATTGTCTTAATTGAATTCCAGAAGATGTTGAAAATTGCAGATTTTTTGGATGAACCAGCTCCAGATAATTCGAACGTCTTTGCTTTTAAAACGGTGAGAAAATCAGAAGAATCGAATGTTTGAACTATGGTTACCATCGCCTCAAGAAGATCGGGTTGGTATTTATCATTATCTTCTGGGATATTTTCAACCATTTTTTGGAGTGGTTCTTTCAATTTTTTAATAGCTTTATTATCCACAGCGGTTTTGATATCTTTCACAGACTTTCGGAACTCTTCGATATTTTTTTTTGAGAGTTCACTCCAAACATCCAAAACATCTTTACTTCCAGTAAGAATTCCATTAATTCCAGACATGAACTCGTTCGACAATCCACAACCAACATCACCATCACAATATTTCTCAATATCAGTTTGAATTGATTTCAAATCGTTTGCCAGTTCCGAAACTTTTGAAGCTGCGATTTGATCAAGATTGTAGCCAGATCCAAGATAGAATAACTCATCAATTAGTTGTTTCTCATCAAAAGAACCACTTTTTATAGACTGAGAAATCGAAATTCCATTGACAATACGAGAAAGCATAGCTAGCTGATTAGAGTATTTCTGGCCGGGGCTCTCATTTGAAGCCATTCTTCGATTGATGATTTTATCTGAAAAAAAATTTTATTATTCAGTGAGGCTCAGTTTACTCAACTATTACTATCGACATAGAAAAACGATCCAATAATACAGAGAACACAAAACATTGTTAATCCGGAAACGGTGAATGATGATTTGAAGATAGAAGATGGCTTAGCTGGAAAATATAATATATTCATTGTCTGTTTTCTCTTGATGTTCATAATTGAACCATGCCTTGTCTGGATACAGGGTTTCAAAGTATTATTATATCTCGTTTTTGGTAACAGGTATCAAAAAGAGGTTAACTGAGAAGTTACCAATCATAATATTCTACATATTTCTCTAGTTGATAGTTTTTTGATATCTCTAACCACAATCAAGATATGAGGCTTTGAATAGGCTGTATAAGAGTGGTGGTGGACTACGGTATTTACAGAAATTATAGTTTGAGGACAGGCTTCATGGCAATTTCATGTTTTCTGAACCATCAAAAATAATTTTTAAACCCGGAATATTTTCTGAAAAATCGAGTTCACTTACTGGATATTGGTTTTGAGTCTTTCGTTTCCACAATTTCTTGATTTCTAATCTCTGATGGCAATTCCCTAAAATTCATCTTTGTTTTAACCAAATATGTCATAATCCAACATACAGAATAATATTATTTGAAATCAATTCATCTGGAGCGATATTCATCTTTTTGAGATCAAAAAACGAGAAACGGTTCTGATAATCTGAAAGAATTCAATGGAAATCGGAACTATTTTCAGTATTGAAACCCCTTGATTGAAAAGTCTACAAACCACTCTTCAATATGAGATCATTGGAAGAGTGAATACATACCTTTGAATGTGGTTTGAAGAATAGACCTTTCTGAATTATTATTCGAAGTATCGGTGAAATTTGAAAACTAAAATTACAAAGCCCGATGTTCCGAATTGATTTCGATTTCAAAGGTTAGTTTGAGGTGTTCACGTTATTATAACTTCTACCATGTAAAAAATAGGAATCGGAGTCTGAATAAAATATCCAACCGTAAAAAGTTCAGAACTACTCATAGGTTATTCATAGGTTATTCACATAGCACCGGAAAAAGTAAAAAAAATTATTCAAGGGCTACTCTAGAAGTTACTCTTTTTCTTTCCATACATGATTTTTCCGTACAGAAAATTAAAACCAGGCGGTTGCTGTAAAATCTCCAGGTAAGAAATAGATAATTAAAAACTCTTGAAACTTCATTCATTTAGTATATTATACTACGTATATATATATATATATATATATATATATATATATATACTGCTAACTAGTTGGTTCAACAGATGACACAAAAGCCAGACTTCTTCTTTCGATCAGATCCTTCTGGAAGCATTGGAGAATAATCTTGGCACTCGATATCCTCATCCTCGTTTCCAGAAGCCGCGGTTCTAGTATCTGATGCTTGGCTCTTGAGTTCATGTACCTATAATACTCTCGTCATATGTTTTTTAGAAGATTTTTCCTTACTGTAGCCGTCGAAGAGGCGGTTTTCAATTTTCTATCAGAAATACTCAGTTCAGCAGTCTTCTCGTTGTCATCATAAATAGTAGTTCCATCATTTCTTCTCGGGAACAAGACCTTTTCGAACAAGCTGTGTTCGAAAATATGTACATTCCATTGGAATGATTCCGTACGAAGGATTTCCAAGCCACTCTTTTCGTGCATCACGATTTTAAGGGGTTCAAGAGCATCTGGAACGCTTTGAAGCTACAAGAGAAGAAATTAGAGTTAAGAGTGGTCATCCTGTCACTTACGAAAAATAAATTTATAAATTCTGGATAATACGCCTTTTTCATCGGTTTTTGGTTTTCGGTTCGAAGCTTATCGTTGTCGTCCTAATGAAAATTTATATTAAAATATGCTACTAAACAAAAAATTACGATTTCTTGGTTAAATTCATCATTGACTTGAGTCACCAATTCCTCGGAAACATTCAATTCCTTTGCTTGTTTAGCAATTTCCTCCGGGTTGCACTGAATTTTATTATTGGCTGGATACATTCGACGACAAGAACAATCATCGTCTTTCTTAGCAACTGCTTTAGGTACCAACGCAACTTCTCCTTTGAAATAATATTTTATGAATATAATTTGAAATTGTTCTTACCTTTTCGAACAATAACCGCCGGTTTGGCATCTTCCTTCGGCTTTTTATCCTTGTTTTCCATCTTTCCTTTTTCATCCTTTTTACCATTGTTCGCATTTATCTTCTCTTTAGGAATCAGTGCAGCTTTTTCATTTTCTTGATTACCATCAGCATTGTTTGCGGTTTTTCCTTTTCCCAGCATAACCATAATTTTGTCCCAATAACAATAGCCAAGAATAGCACAGATAACGAAGCCCAAAACGATAAAATAAAGGATGATAGGGCCTTTTGAATAAGGTGTTCCAAACCTGAAAATGATTTATCTAGTGAAAACAAATGATTCTGTTTAGGTAAGACAAAAAGGATATATGTCGATTCAGGTAATAATGGGATGCTGAACACAAATTATTCTTACCAGGATGATTCGCATGAGCCGTCACTCTAAAATATGCAAATTTAGAAACCTTCTGTTCATATTTTTTCAACTCACGCAGTCGTTTCTTTTCACTTCAAATAAAGTGTCAAAGTAGGTCTGAAGGGTGTCGAAAACGTCGGTGATTGAATTCTTCTCGTTTTTCACGAACATCAAGTTCAAACTCGCCAACTTTGTCATATTTCCAGCAAGTGATCCATCAGCAATGTTTCCATCCAAAGCAATTACCAATCTCTTCATATCAATTTCTGATTCCCGAACACGTGATGACTTAAATAAAGGATCTTTGAATTCAGTGATTTTTTGAATCGCTTCCAATTTGTTGATCTCTTTATCCAACTCATTAGCCACTTTCAGAATGTTATCCAATGACTCGAGAGTTTTGTCATTCCAAAGATTCTGAAGCAATGTCTTCTCCTCTTGATCCGTGACTCCAGCAATGATTGAATCGACTTCTTTCTTTGAACTTATCAATACATTTAAAGCATCATCTGCATCTTTTGTGTGGACTAGATTTCTGACAATTTCCGAGATGTCCCCGAGTTTCTTCGCGAGTTGCTCACCGTGTTCCATAACCAAATCAGCTTCACGTGTATGTCTTTTTGGAGATTGTTTGAGTCTTGTTGTATTCCTCAATGAATGATTTCAGAGATTCGAAATTTCTGTTGACTGATTCAGCATCTTGATTGGCTTTCTTCAAGTTTTGAAGCTGTTCGACAGAGATCTTCTTTTTTTCATTGGATTCTATCAAACTTTTCAAACAAGGGATTGATTTATCATCATCAAACCATTTCTTCAATGCAGTAAGAGAATCTGAGTATTCAGAAGACAATAATCTATCCACGTCATCCAATGTTACGTTTTTCGTCTGAGTTTCAATATTTGTGAGAGTATTGATTGATGTCTCAATTTTTTCTTTGATAAGTCGAATTTTGGATATTATGACTTGAAGATTCCCACTGTACATTGAGTTGATCTCTTGGATTTCTTCAAGTACTGATGCTAGTTCGTCACAATTTTTGAAGGCTTCTGCTATTGGTAAAACGGTTTTGAATACCTTTTTCATTTGCTCGAAAACGGTGATGTTATTATCCAGCTTGCCAATGCAATCTTTAGAAGCCGAAGTCATTTCCAAAAGATCAGGAATGGATAACAATTCTTTCAATGCCAAGTGAACCTTTCTCAAAGAAGTGACATCAGATGATTGACCAATATCCTTCCATTTCGAATGAAGAGGTTCAAGTTTCTGAGTGAATGCCTTGAGAGGAGACAACATTTCTGACAGTTGTTCGATACCTTTTCCTGGATTCAGAAGCTCTTTCAACCATCCATCATTGATGTCATTCATCATTGTCTTCACATCTTCCAATCCATTCGGAAATCCAGCTGATACTTTATTTCCGTAATTCGATATGGATTGTTTTCCAATGAATGTGACTATCAATTCCTTCATTTGTTTGATTGACTTTCCAGCAAACACTCCATTCAATCTCTCATATTTCTCCTTTTCCGTTTTCGATGCATCTTTGACAGTTTTCATGGAATTCCAGAAATTGTTGAAAATTGCAGATTTATTAGATACATCAGCTCCAGATTCGAACGTCTTTGCTTCTAAATCGGTCAGAAAATCAGAAGAATTTAATCTATTCACAACGATTCCTATCGCCGTTACAAATTGGAGATCGAAAGTAGCATCAGAAGCAGGGATGTTATCAATTATCTTTTGGAGTTCTGCCTTCAGTGCTGCTATCGTTTTATCCTCTACAATTTTTTTGAAACTGTTCAAGATGCCATCGAAACTATCGGTTTGAGAGCTCTTTCCTTCTGATAGTTCACTCCAAATGTCCAAAACATCATTACTTCCAGAAAGAATTCCGTTAATTCCAGACATGAAATGACTCGACAATCCACATCCCCCATCTCCATCACAATATTTCTCAATAGCAGTTTGAATTGATTTCAAATCGTTTGCCAGTTCCGAAACTTTTGAAGCTGCGAGTGTATCAAGATTGTAGCCAGATCCAAGATAGAATAACTCATCAATTAGTTGTTTCTCATCAAAAGAAGGAGTTTTTATAGACTGCGAAATCGAAATTCCATTGACGATACGAGAGACCATTGATAGTTTATCGGAAAACATTTGACCATTCATAGGATGTGTAACTGATCTTGTGTTTAAGGGATTAACTGAAATAAAAACTACTGTTTTCATTCAAACATTTAAACTAAACTGGATTGGTCGTCGTGATTGAAACCAATAAAGAACAAGCCAATTAATCCAGCAATTACGGTAGAGGCCAGGAGAACTGAAAACAACATTCATAATCGTTGAGCGGCTCAATATAAATTAATATTGTGAAATAGCTGTATTGAACATTAATAAAAACACAGGAAAAAATTTACTCACGTGCTTTGGCTCCCGTTGATGTCTTTCCTTTGGTCGGTTCCTGTTCTTCATTCGTTTTTTCCTCTCTGTAATCCAAATTTTAGATTTTAGCTATTCAAAACCTTATTAATACTTAGTCGGCTCTTCTTCAGCTGCTTTCTTCTTATTTTGATCAAATCCTTTTGGAACCATTTGAATGAGAGACATTTTAAATCCTTTGCCAACTAGAACGGATGAAGCTTTATCCTGAAGAAAACTTTGTACAATGATAATGAAAATGTGGAACTTTCGAATTAAAACGTTACTTAAAACTCACTTAAAACTCAATTAAAACTTAATTAAAACTCAGTAACATTCAAAACTATATTTTGAAAAGATCAGATGTCCTCCACGTACCACCAAAAGAACTAGGATCGCTGGTCCTTTCATAGTACTATCTGAAGACAACTTCCCTCACCTTTAAACCATCGTAGAATGTGGTACCGAAAGTAGAAAACACGTGTCGATTCAACATAGATTGAAATCCGTACTCGACCGCCTATAATTTGGTGTTTAATGAAGGAGAACGAGTGTTCGAACATCAACCTCATGTCCTCTTATCACAAGTTCATGATCAAGTTTTCCCTCAGTTTCCGTGGCTGCTGATTCATTGTAAAAAACACTAGTTCCACGATTTACGTTTTTGAGGTAGAGCGCCCTAAAATGGTAGTTTATTTAATTTCGTTCGAGTGAGATCACAATTTTTGTTGTGCTGAATTCCCATCAGGATGAATATAAAGTGGGAAAATGATCTCACTCTTCTTCCTATACTTGAAATTCGCGAAAAAAATTTGTCACTAGGTTTTAGCCCAACCCCTAATTTTATTGGCATTACTTCGTCTTATCGTCAGTTGCTTTTCCTGGCTGCGGGTCACTCCACAGAGAATCATGGACAAGTTTAATATCATGTGGGTCCTTTATTGGCATTGGAATCTGAAAACAAATACGTCTTTATTGAAAACCTTTTGGAATGTCTTCAATTGTTGAATACCACTGAAATGACTACTCACTTCTGCAAGTTGATTTAAATTTTTCATTCCCTGCGATATACCTCCATGCACTAACAGAATTTTACCGCCCACACACCCCCAAATAGGAAGATACGTGAAAATCTCATTAAATTTATCGTAAATTTGCTTTGCCGTTTGTTTTTGATAGAGTTTCATGAATTCGTTCTGAACCATTAAGATTATTATTTGGATTCCGATTGAAATAGTTTTAGAAAAAGGAAAAACATACGCCGAAACCATATTTCTTATTTTTATTGACTCTAGTTGTTTCATGATTTCCTCTGAAGTAGAAGAATTGATCTGGACGTGCCAATATCAAAGAAAACACGATTAACAGGATCCGAAGGTTCTCTTCGCCACGATCAACAAGATCCCCGACTATTGCAATTCTAAACAGAAAATTGTCTGGTTTGATAAGTGTTGATGACATGTTCTTACTTAACATCCGTTCTAAGGTATCCACCCGAGTCATCTTTAACATAGAGAAGAGCATAGATCCAGTACATTAAATCATTCGCTTGTCCGTGAAGATCGCCGATTACTAGAACGACAGGATCCAAATACACCAAAGGAGTTTTATTGGCTTTATATCTAGCTTGGATAAAAGTGACGTCATCTGCGCTGATTACACTAGTCATCTAAATAAGAAGAACAGTAATAAGAATGATTATTATCAGATTTAGAAGCGAATTGAATGCTAAAATGCGACTTTTCTGGTATTTGACCAATCTCCTAATATATCGAGTGCTCTATTAGAGTATCAACTCGATAATCTAATAGATGCTTTACAATGTACGCAAGTCCATACCTTTTCAAATGGATTCAGCGTCAATTGTTTGAGAATCCTGTTCAGACGTCGCCATTCCGGATGAATTGTTTCTAGCTGTTCAGAGAGAACTTGAAGATCGACCATTCTCTCTTCTGATACTGATTTTTACTTTTTTACTTTAGCAACCTTTCCAATGAAGGAAAATGAGTTGGCAAAGTTCAATAGGAAGGCTTTAAAGAAACGTGAAAACTTTGTTTTATTTTTATTTTTATTTTCTTTTTCTACTGAAAAATGAGTTTTTAGGTTAAAATTGTTTTCTTTGTTCTTGTTTGTAAATTAGATTAATAATGTTGGATGAAAAATTGATAGATCTGACAGAGGCAAATCTTTTGTGAGATCGATTTTGAGTAACTGTTAGTAGTTGTAGAGCTTTTTTTCAGACTTGCACAGGGCCGGGCCGGGCCGGGCTCAAGTCAGAATTTTTCCAGCCCGGCCCGGGTCAAAAAATGTTTTCAAAATTTTGTTTTGAAAGCTTCAGAAAGTGAATTCTGATTTAAAAAAAAGACTTTTGAGCAAAACGAAAAAATTGATAAAAAGAAAAATGGCTTTTGATAAAAGAAATTTTGAAAATATTGAAATTTCTTCAAAAAAATTTCAAGCTGCAACAACAAAAATTCAAATCCGAGCCCATCGGGCCGGGCCGGGCCGGGCCGGGCTGGCGGGCCGGCCCGGATTTGTGCAAGTCTGCTTTTTTTGTAGGCTAATACTATTTTAGCTCATTTGATATCCAAGCGCATTTGCTAGATTTAGATCATTGGCTACAAAAAAGTTTCTTTTCATCGATCATCATAATTTCAGAAATGATATTCTACTATATATAAAACTACATATCCAGTATCATTCGAATATTGATCTAGATTTGATGCGATCCTCAAGCAGATCCAGCATAGGACGGAGCTTTCACTTTCAATAAAAGGAACAGTTAATGAAAGAAAATTCACGAGAACGATTAATTTAACTTTGAAAATTCAGGATTCAATAGAAAATTATCCATAACAAAAGACCATTATTGCCAATGCAATCGAGCTTTATCTAATTAGTGTGATTTTTCGAGTAGATCGATGACTTTCAATAAGTGTATCATGAAGTATATTCACAATATTTAGAATTCGTTGATTCTTAGTATATTTGTCTTAATATCTTATTTATCATTTTTGACTCTTTGTGATCGTTTATGCACATTGATCGAAAATAAATTAGGTATCCACAAGGGGAAAATTCGGGGAAGATGGGAAAAGAATACAAAACAGTAAAGAAAATCGAGTGAGAAATTTTGGGGGATCGGGGTGAAACGGGGACCGTAAAACACAAACACACAAAAAAAGAGATTTAGGCATAGTAGTTGAGAGAAGCCTTCTTCTTCGCCTGTACTTCCAAGATGGCATCCATAAAGTCTTCATGAAGAATTTCGGTGGCATCACGACGGAGAGCGATCATTCCTGCTTCCACACAAACAGCCTTGCACTGAGCGCCATTGAAATCATCAGTACAACGAGCTAACTCTTCGAAGTTCACATCCTTACTGAAATAAAAAGAAAGGAAAAGTGACGAGTATTTCGACAAAAAACTCACTTGACATTCATTTTTCTTGAGTGAATTTGCATGATTCTTGCACGAGCGTCTTCATTTGGATGTGGAAGTTCAATTTTACGATCAAGTCGTCCAGAACGAAGAAGAGCAGGATCAAGAACATCGATACGGTTGGTGGCGGCGATAACCTGAAAAATATTTTAATATTTTTCTTAATTTAACACTGATTACCTTGATTTCATCATTAGGTTGGAATCCATCCAACTGATTAAGAAGTTCCAACATAGTACGTTGCACTTCACGATCTCCAGCCTTCTCAGAATCGAAACGTTTTGTGCCTGAATTAATAAGAATGACTCATGTGACATGTCACTAATGGCTTACCGATAGCATCCAATTCATCGATGAAAATGATTGCTGGTGCCTTCTCCTTGGCAAGAGCGAACGCATCACGCACAAGTTTAGCTCCATCTCCAATGAACATCTGAACGAGTTGTGGACCTGCCAACTTCAAGAAAGTTGATTTGGTTTGAGCAGCAACAGCACGAGCCATCATGGTTTTTCCGGTTCCTGAAAACTTGAAATTGGGATAATTGATATTAGAAAAAATATAAAGATAGAATCATATTCATGACTTTTCCCTTACCTGGTGGTCCATACATCAGAACTCCTTTCGGTGGATGAATTCCCAAATTCACGAAGCGGTCTTTGTGTGTCATTGGCAATACAACCGCTTCAATGAGCTCTTGAATTTGCTTATCACATCCTCCGATATCAGAATACTGCTCGGTTGGTCTTTCGTCGACTTCCATAGCCTTTACACGTGAATCATACTCTGCCGGCAATTTTTCGAGAATTAAATACGAATCCTTGTTGACCCCAACAAGATCTCCTGGCTTCAGCTCATCTGGATCGACGAGACCAACTACTGGAAGGAAATATGTAGCACGAGTAGACGTTTTGATCACAGCGCACTTGGTCTTCTGAGCGTCGAGATCAATATTGGCTCCCTCCTCCTCAAGATTATCTTCGAGATCCAAAAGTTCCACCACATTTGATACAAGATATGGAAGTGTCTTGTTGACTTTGATTCTTTCCGTGTTCTCCTTGATTCTTTCTTTGAGTGTTGTTGCCGAGTGATTGATTCTCTGAACCTCGCTTCTCATGATACGAATCTCGCTGTCCAGCAAATGAATGCGACCCTTCAAGTCGTCTGTTGACATTCTCAAAATCTCCTCATCGATGGCTTCTTCGACTTCCATAGCTTCGGGAGCTTTTCCGCCGTTATTTGGTGGTGGCGTTTGAGACATTTTTTGAGATTTTGTTTCAACACCTAAAAAACAACACTTGTCGTCTAAGGGTAACGTTAAAAAAGTCTATATGAACGAATATAAACATTTTAAGACAGAAAAGTTATAAATTGTAAAATATTAAATTGGGTGAGACTTGTCAAAGCTATGGGGAATAAGCTCCAAAAAAAGCAAAATGTTAGAAATCAGTTAGTTTTTCGTTTAATTTCGAGTTTTTGAGCACTCCTGGCTATAAATTAGCTGAGCCGAAGTAGCAAAAGCTACTTATCAATAAAAACTGCAAGAAAGAAAAGAAATTAAAGAAAAACGACAGGCATGTCCGAGGCATGCGTTTTGCCGCGTTCAGAACTGCAAAATTTACCAGAGTTGTGCGGAATGTGATTTTCGGAAGACGGAATCTGGAATCCGGAAAGCGGAATAAATTTTTTTCCCCGGAACCTGGAATCTGGAATCCGGAATAAAAAAATTTTCCCGGAATCTGGAATCCGGAAAGCGGAATTGGAAAAAACGCGGAAACCGGAATACGGAAAATGGAATCCGGAATTACGCACAACTATGGTAAAACGTGTGATTATGGATAAAAATTAACGAATAAAAAAATGATGTAAGTGCGATCTATTCGCGAAAATTTTTGCGAAATTTCAAAAAATGTCTCCCTTACCACAGTTGAAGACAACAAATTCAAATTAAAGAAAAAAGCCAAATCTCGGAAAACGGAATCCGAAAAACGGAAAATTATTTTTTTTCCGGAATCTGGAATCTGGAATATGGAATAAAAAATTTTTTCCGGAATATGGAATTCGGAATCCGGAATGCAAAAAAATGCGGAATCCGGAATACGGAATCTGGAATCCGGAATTCCGCACAACTCTGAAATTTACTGTAGTGTGGCGCGTCGCGGTCGCGTCGCGGTTTCCGTTTTCAGCCTTTTTCTGAAAAATCAAGCGAAAAATAATTCTTCAAACTAAAATAATTGTCTTCGCTGGAAAATAAGCTTTATTTTGATATAAAGTTCGATATATTTATTTGCAAAAAAATTAAACGCCCGATTTTCGAAAATCGCTCGAGATTTTTATTTTCAAAGATAATCAGGAAAAACTTTATAGTAAAATAAAGCAAATTATTTTCTAAAGACGATTATGTCGGTTCAAAGTGATATTTTTCGATACATTTCTCAAAAAAAGCTGTAACTTGGCTCGAAAAATGCGACCGCGACGCGACCGCGACGTACCACGCTACCATAAGCCTTGCAGTTGTGGCACGTTTCTCGAGCGGCAGCGGACATCACTGAAAAACGAGCAAGAAAAAAACAAGTTGACTGCTGAAATGTTCATTTTGAAAACGATGATATGTGCATTTGCGCGTCAGTGTGAACTGCACCCTCGGCATTTAACTTGACGACACCTCGTTTTTTGCGTTCATCTGAACTTCAACTTCTCGATTTGATAGACGAAAATCAGTTAATTTTCAGAAAATGTTAGAAAAGTTATTTTTACGACGTTGCTTCTCCTCAAAACCGTCCACAATGCGGGCTTGGGTTTCTGAAAACGGGGCTGGAGTGGAATTAAAGGAAGTTGCAATACCAGTGATAAACAAGCCCGGACAAGTTCTTCTGAAAGTCAAAGTGAGATTGTTAGATATCGACAAAAACATAGAAAATATAATTTGTTAGGCAGCGTCAGTGAATCCAATCGATGTAGATATGTCTCAAGGATATGGAAAAGAATTTCTGGGCACATGGAAAAAACTCGAAACCTGTGATATACAAGCATCAAGATTTCCTTTAATTCCTGGAAGAGATTGTACAGGAATAGTAGAAGCTGTGGGAGGAGATGTACATAATTTAGCTCCAGGAGATGAGGTGAAATAAGAAACCTGTCACCTGAATAATTCAAAGAACTAGTTCAGGTTATGGCAGTTGTTCCAGTCATTCAACCAGGAACACATGCTGAATTCGTTGTAACCGATTCGAAATTGTGTTCCAAGAAACCAGATAATTTGAATTTCGAGCAAGCCGCTGCTCTTCCCTACGTTGCATCCACAGCTTTTTCTGCATTCTCTGTGGCGAGAGTTAATCAAAGAAATGCTAAAACTCAACGAGTACTTATCCACGGAGGCTCGGGAGGTGTTGGAAGTATGGCGATTCAATTATTGAAAGCATGGGGATGCGAAAAAATTGTGACGACTTGTGGAAAAGACAGGTTTTAAATAGATTCAACTAAAAGTATATTAATTAAAATATCTCAGTTTTGATATGGTTAAAAAACTCGGAGCGATCCCAATCGATTATGCATCAGAACAAGCAACTCAGGAATTGATAGATCATGCTCCATTTGAAGTGATTCTTGATACAGTTGATTCACCACTAGCCAAATGGAGTGATAATGTAATGGGAGTATGGAGGAATTGTATTCACGTCTCGATAGTGTCTCCTTTGATGCGAGAAATGGATAAGAATGGAGTTCCATTAGGATTAGCTACGACAGCAATTAAACATTTCGAAAGAGCTTTTCAGGTAGAATAGTTTCATTAAAATCATCTCGTTAATCAATTCTTTGCAGAGTCACTTAAGAGGTCGTTGGTTCTCTTACGCTTTTTTCATGCCAAGCTCTGATCTGATGGCTCAGTTGTCCCGATTTGCTGAAGACGGAAAGATCGTGCCAATTGTCGAGCAAGTCATGCGATTTGAAGAACTTGAAAAGGCTTACGAAAAAGTGTCTCAGCTTCAAGGCCGCGGAAAAACCGTGATTAAATTCGATTAGATTTCTCTGTTTGCCATAATTTGTATTTTCCGGTGGTATGAGAAAGCGGAACGCACCGAGAGCAGAACAGCCTCAAATTGGAACGAGTGCGAAATTAGAACGTTCCCAGAGTAGAACAGGCGGAAGTAGAACTGTGCGAAAGCGGAACTGTCCCGTTTTGGAACGCTGTTAGCAGTAGAGCGCAGTGTTGTCGACAGCGTTCCAAAACGGGACAGTTCCGCTTTCGCCAGTTCCACTTTGGGGCAGTTCTGCTTTGGGACAGTTCTAATTTCGCACTCGTTCCAATTTGAGGCAGTTCTGCTCTCGGTACGTTCCGCTTTCTCATACCACCTATTTTCCGGTTTTAAAGTACCTTTTCGTACTTTGTTTTTGTATTTATATTTAGAATGTGTTAGTAAAGAACATTATTGAACATCCAATTTACATTTTTATAAAGAACACTTAGATAAATCCACAGATTCAAGAAAAGATTCAATGTCTACCTTCTTTCTTAAAACACGAAAGTATGGGGGTTGACATTTTTTGTGTGTGTGTGTGTTCGTCCGGCGCCGACCGTAGCGAGATTCTTACTGAACCGATTTAGTTTATTTTTGGACTAAAAGATCGGAAAAGTTGGCCGCATTATGCCCGACTTTTTAGATTTTCAAAATTCAAACTTTGAAGCTTTTTGGAGCCGAAAAACTGATTTTTATGGGCAAAAATCCAACTTTCGCACTGTTCTTCCCAGGAGGAAATTGGTTGTCTCTCTCGCCAAGAGGGAGTGGGCGGAGTCTACCATGTGGTTCCCATAGCGGCCGGCGGAACCCGGGAGGTGTCGGCTGCTGCGCTTATATAACCTTTCGGACCGGCTCGCGCGCGCGAGGCCAAATTGAAAAAACGATTCTTATGGAAACTTATTGAAAAATAGCATCTCAACACGCGGCACAGCCGCGTCTAGCCTGGGCGCCGAACGAGCGTAGCGAGTTCTGGCGACCAGGCTAGTTTTCCAAAGGAAATTGCTCAGGGAAACTTTTTGAGAAAACCATGAGGAAAACTGAAGTTCTGAGGCCTCCTACTTGTCCCTTGGTTTTCTCAGAGCTTTTCGCTGCGAGACCATTTCTCACCGTTTTCTCAAAAGGGCCAAAAACGGGTTGAGGAAACCAAGAAGTACTTTTGAGGACACCCCTGAGGATTATTTGAGAAAACCAAGGGACAAGTGTGTTTCCTCAGAAAGTTTCCCTGAGTGAGAACGAATTTAAAGGTACATGTAAACCAGATTGCCTGCGGGTCTCACAGCGCATAAACTGTATACCGTAATCTACGCGGAAACGTTTGAATTTTAGGCCGAAGTTTGAAAACAAAACATTTTGTTCTCGAAACATCGTCGTTAATTGCTCGTTCTCGCGTTTTATTCGTGTTTGAACTGTAATAAAACCGGCAAGATGTCTGACGGATGGGAAGATAATGGTGCTCCAGGTTCGTCACGAAAGAAAATATAAATTTTAAGAAGTAGTTTAATATTTCTGTTTTTCAGTGAAACCGAGCGGAGGCTTTGGAAACTCGGGAGGCACAGGATTCGGAGGAAAATCGACTGGATTTGGCGGTGGAAACTCCGGTGCTGGCTCCGGTTTCGGACAAAAACCTGGATTTGGCGGAAATTCCGGTGGATCAGGATTCGGTGGAAATACTGGTGGATCTGGATTCGGTGGGAATTCTGGTGGATCTGGATTCGGAGGTGGAAACACGGCTGGATCCGGATTTGGTGGAAATTCGGGCGGATCAGGATTCGGTGGAACTTCTGGTGGATCTGGATTCGGAGGTGGAAAGACGAGTGGATCGGGATTCGGAGGCGGAAACGCAGCTGGAACAGGATTTGGTGGAGGTTCCGGTGGAGGCTTTGGCGGTGGAAACTCCGGAGGTTTCGGTGGTGGAAACTCTGGAGGTTTCGGTGGTGGAAACTCTGGAGGTTTCGGTGGTGGAAACTCGGGAGGTTTCGGCGGAGAATCGGGTGGAGGCGGTTTTGGAGGTGAACGCGGAGAAAGAAACAACAGTAAGATTGAGCCCCTTATTCTCGGATGATCATTTCATCTTTTCCAGATTGTTTCAATTGCCAGCAACCCGGTCATCGTTCTGCTGAATGCACAGAACCACGGAAGCCAAGAGATGGAGGAGCTCCAAGAAGTTGACCTTGCCTAATAACACTTTTGAAACATTAAATTTCCAGACTGCTACAATTGTCAGCAACCAGGCCATACATCTCGCGAATGTCCAGAAGAACGTAAACCACGCGAAAATCGAAGTGGTGGATATGGTGGTGGTTTTGGTGGAGCATCGGGAGGCTTCGGCGGCGGTACTGGAGGTTTCGGTGGAGGAAATGACGATGGATTCGGTGGAAACGGTTTCGGCGGAGAGAACGGTGGTTTTGGAGGAGGAGGCGAAGAGCGCGGTCCAATGAAATGCTTCAATTGTAGAGGAGAGGGACATCGCTCTTCGGACTGCCCAGAGCCACAACGAGGATGCTTCAACTGCGGTGAACAAGGACATCGTTCAAACGAATGCACAAATCCAGCAAAGGCAAGAGAACCGGTTGAAGGAGAAGCTCCGAAGGCTACCTACGTTCCACAAGAAGATACAATGGAAGACGTCTTCAACATGCAGAAAATTCAAGAAGGACTTATGTTCAACAAGTTTTTCGATGCTGATGTTCAAGTTACTTCATGTGGAAAGTCCATCAAGCCTCAGCCGTGCAAGGATTTCGGTGACGCGAAGTTGAGCGAGACAATGTTGAAGAACGTTCGCCACTCTGGCTATACTAAAACAACTCCGATTCAGCAATACGCTCTTCCATTGATTCGGGACGGTCATGATATCATGGCCTGTGCTCAGACTGGATCCGGAAAAACTGCTGCTTTCCTTCTTCCTATCATGTCCCGTCTCATTGACGATAATGACTTGAACACCGCCGGAGAAGGAGGCTGCTATCCACGTTGCATCATTTTGACTCCAACTCGTGAACTTGCTGACCAAATTTACAACGAAGGAAGAAAGTTCTCTTATCAAACAATGATGGAGATCAAGCCAGTTTATGGAGGTTTGGCTGTTGGTTACAGTAAGAATCAAATCGGGACAGGAGCAACTATCATTGTTGGAACCGTTGGAAGAATCAAGCATTTCTGTGAAGACGGTACCATCAAGCTCGACAAGTGTCGCTTCTTCGTTTTGGATGAAGCTGATCGTATGATTGATGCAATGGGATTCGGAAATGATATCGAAACGATTGTCAATTACGAAGGCATGCCGAAGAAGGAGAATCGTCAAACACTCATGTTCAGTGCTACTTTCCCAGACAGTGTTCAAGATGCTGCTCGTTGTTTCCTTCGTGACAACTATACAATGATCACCATCGACAAAATCGGAGCCGCTAACAAGTGCGTGGTTCAAGAGTTTGAAGTTTGCGAAAGAAGCGAAAAGAAGGATAAACTTTTGGAGCTTCTTGGAATCGACATTGAAAGTTACTCGACGGAAAAAAGTTTATAATTATTTGCAGTTTTATATTTTATGCGGTATTTTCAGGTGCTGAAGTTTACACCAAGAAAACTATCGTCTTCGTTTCCCAGAGAGCGATGGCCGACACTCTTGCTGCAATTCTGTCGAGTGCGCAAGTTCCGGCAATCACGGTTTGTGTTTGTAATCTTCTGAAGTTACTTAATGCAATTTTTCAGATTCACGGTGCCCGCGAACAGAGAGAACGCTCTGAAGCTCTCAGACACTTCAGAAATGGTACAAAGCCAGTTCTCATTGCAACTGCTGTCGCCGAACGTGGTCTCGACATTAAAGGAGTAGATCATGTGATCAACTACGATATGCCGGACAACATTGATGATTACATTCATCGTATCGGAAGGTTAGTTACGAGATTTAATATATTTCATAATAATTATTTTTTCAGAACTGGACGTGTCGGAAACGCAGGAAGAGCTACTAGTTTCATTCAAGAAGACAGTTCGCTCATCCCAGAACTTCTCAAGGTTCTTGCTGATGCGGAACAAAATGTTCCAGAATGGATGCTTGGAGCTGCAGGAGGAAACTACGGTGCATCTGGATTCGGTAGCAATGTGCCACAACAAGAAGAAGAGGCCTGGTAGAACACTACCAAAGCACTTACTCGTTAAATTTTACCCACCTTGTTTCGCTGAATGTATCCCGTTTTTATAGTTCCCAAATTTTACCCGACTCCTTCATTTATTTTAATTTTATGGTACTGCTATGATGGAGATTGCTTGTTAAATATCCTCTCCACATAAATCTTCCAAAACTGCCCATTTTCGACCGGTTATCAAAAAACAATTGAATTTTCAGTTGAACAAGCATTGTTCTCAAACCGTTTCACTCTGGGATTCTCAACTGTTCGTCACTCATGTCTGCGCAGGTTTAGCCGACCATTAGCCGGCTTACTATGTCTGCACCTCTTGCTTCTCTTCAACTGTTCCTTTCACTTTTCCTCCGTCACTTCGTCCATCGGAGTGGTCATTTCTATCTCTCTTCCACACAACGAATTCATCCTTTTCTCTTATATTTCAAACATACAAATTCAGATGATCGAACGTGTCGGTCGTCTCTACAGTCGATCACTCTATCGTCATCCAATCTTTTTTCTGATTATTCCATTACTGATAACTACAGTAATCCCATTCGGTTTATTATGGTTTTTCCCAATTCGTTTATCACAAAATGCAGAGATTGTAAGTTTTAATCAAAATCTAATTTCAAATATTTTGTGAAATTTTTCAAAAAGAATCCAAATTGATTGAAAACGTGCGAGAAATCCCAAGAAATTCTTATAATCCTCATAAAAATTCAAGGTTATTCAGTCATGACCTCGTACGAAATCTCTCATAAACACTCGGGAATAACACCATTTTTAGTGGCAATTCGTCATTTTTATTTGGGTTTATAGGCAAATATTTAAATGAAAAATATATTTTAGTTTGAAAAAATAAAAAAAGTTAAATGAATGTTCGAGAAAGAAAAAATTATAAGCTGAATGAAATTGATATTTTCAAAATGAAAAATGAATTGGAAGGGTTAAAACTAGAATCGAATTATTAAAAAAAAATTTTTCATAACAAAATTTCCAAAAAAAAAAAGAGAATCCGCTTTCTCAAGAAAAAAAACGATGCAAATAGATGAATTATTACTGTTTGGTAAATCGTCTTTTTCTCATTTCCTATTGAAGATATCAAAAAGATGTTAACTAATGAAATATTGCTTCAATTCATCAGTTGACACTTTTTTGATATTTTCATTTTAAACCGATATATGGGTCTTTGAACGGAACAAACTATAATTTAATTTCAAATATTTGTTTTATGTGTATTCACACGAAAGTAGTTTCAAAAAGAGAAACTTTTTGTTTATTTAGAAGCAATATTCAATTTATTATCTGGTTTTTTCCATTAAATTTGTCACTTTAAACCAAGTGAATATCCACGAAGAAAATTGGTAAAAGCTGAAGTCTGATTGAAAACGAGAACATAGAAAAAACAATTTTTGTAATATTTATCTAAATAAAATTATGGTCAAAACCGTTTAAAAAAAACTGAATTTTATAGAATTTCTCAAAATTCTCATTTTTCCATTCATCTCCATAATTTATCTCGAAATCTCCACACATAATTTCCCTTTTTTTCTATTAAAAAAACTTTTTTTTCCTTCTCTCAGTTTCCTGAACAAACAAACTGCGCATATATATTTTTTCATTGAAATTTTACATATCTAACCGGTATTCTGAGAATCGGTTTGTCTGTATCCAAAACCCTCTGATGTCTAATCCTCTCTATTCTCCACACTATCTCTTCTCTTTTTTTCGGCGAAAAGATTTTCAAGTTTCGTTTGGCAATTCATTGCAAATGCATAATCTTCCTGTCTTGAGAATACAAAAAAAATGATTGCGAAACCGTCTCTCACTTTTTCTCATGTAATACTCAATTGAATAGCTTCTTCGTCTTCTCAGAGATCACTGCGTCTCTCAATTTCACATACTATTTCCATGAAAACGGTTGATCAGATATAAATATGAAGTGAGAGTGGAAAATAAAGGAAAGAGGTCAAGAAGAAGAAGAAGAATTGATACGATACATAAAACAAAAAAAACGAGAAAAAAGAATACGGATTTTATGGTTTCTTGTGGTTTCGTCGGTTGATTGAATTCCGATGATTCACATGAAACGGAACTAATAAAAAATAGGAAAAGACAAGAAATAGTCTGGGAACTCTGGATTCATTAATTTTTGTCTTATATTGTATAGAAATGTTTCAAAAATATTGAATTGTTGGTAATAAACATTTTCAAATTTGTTAAAAATAGTTTCGAAAGTAAAAACTGTGTTTAAATGAGTATATCTTTGTTACTTTTGGAGATATCAAGAAGTTGTCAACTAATGAAATGTTGCTCATAAAAAGCACTTCATTTCATTAATTGACCGTATTTTGATACTTCTTCTAAGAACGGAGATATGTCGTTTTGAACAAAGCGTGTTTTCTAGATACGCTTTTTTCGAAACCATAACTTTGAGACACTTTAACTTGGTTCACAATAAAGATACCAAAAAGTAGTCAACTAATGAAATGTTGCTCATAATAAGAGCTATATTTCATTAGTTGACAACTTCTTTGTACCTATTATGGAAAACGAGATATTGTGTTTTGAACATAACTATATTTTCTCTAATTTCAATATCTCATCTTTGATCCGTTGCAACTTTCTTAACAGATGAGATATCATATACATTTTAACTAATGGATCATTAAATACAAAAAAAAACTACATTTCCTTCATTGATAACTTTTTTCTATCTCCTTTCCGAACTGAGATACACCGTTTCAAACAACATTTCCTTTTCTATTCACCTGAAAACTTTTGTGATCTGAAAACCTGCTTTTATCTGACTAAACTACATGAAAAACTGATGTGTAATTAAAAACTGAAAATGTCATTTTCTAATTATCAAAGATCAGAAGATATTACACTCTTCGATGCAAAACTGGATCTTACATGAAGACGTGCGCAGCTTAATGAATATATAGTTTGAACTTGAATGACGTCATCAAATTAGAAAAAAGAAAATAAATCAGAAGAAGAGAGTGCCTTCGTAATAGAGGTTTACCATCAAAATAAAGAAAAAAATGTTTCAGGGATTCGACACAAAAGACACAGATCTATCTGGTCCCCGATTAGCATGGGCTCGTATTCAACCGAGTTTAATGTTCTCTAATCGAATTGCATTTTCAAATCCTCGCCCAATTGATCAAGATGTCCAGCAACCATCAATTCAACCAGTTTCAAAAAGAATTCGAAGAAGTTGGGCTGATAATTTATTATCAGCAATCAATCAAGTCGCTTGTTATGATTCTCCGATTCCATTGAGTGAGTGGCTAGAATCTCTAATTGTAATATCTCGATTACGGTTAGAGGTATCAAAAAAGTGTAAACAAATAAAATATAGCTCCAGTTATGATTTACATTTCGTTAGTTGACGGCTTTTTGATATCTGCTTATATCTTGCTTCTCGTAAAAGATATTAAAAAACTATCAACTAATGAAATGTAGCGCTTATTTTCAGCTACATTTCATTAGTTGGCAACTTTTTGATATCTCTTATCCGACTCGAGTTATAGGGCTTTGAATCACTTATATGAATTTCATTCTGACTGTATTTTAAAAAAGGTTAATTTTTCAGTGGACCATCTCTCTCAATTAATTCTCGAAGTTCCCAATTATGATGCAATATTTGACTTAAAGTTCCTGGATAAACTATGTCAAATGCAATCAAATATTTCAAAATCATTATCGAGATTCGATGCATTTACTCCGTATCGAAATATCTGGAGTGTTGCAAATATGTTTGCATGTATTTCACCGAATTTAAGAGTTAATTGCACACAATTGGATGAGGTTTGATCTTAAATTATGGCACGAAAATAATCTCAATTTTTCTCCAGTCGGACATAAAAATCGTTCGAAAGACCATCGATAACTGTTGGAAATACCGTACTCCAATCTTCGAATGCCGAAATGAAAAGTGTCAAGGACAGTGTGCCACGTGTCGAGGTACAGTAATCTATCATTCGTCTTAATTTCCAAGTATTTTCAGAACTACCAGAAGAGTGTTCTTCTCAGATAATTCATGATCTTTTCTATCGTCTTCTTCCAAAAAATCGAGATGAAACCCCGTTTTTAGTCAATACATTTCTTCCTGTTTTTACTTTGACTGGTTACATTACACAGAATATTCCAGTTGATGTGATTCTTTATGATTCTTTGGAAACTTCTATTATTGATTATTCGAAGAAAAGTGGATTTGAATTAAAAGGTCAGTTACAGTAATCATTCCTTTTTTGAAAGAGTTGTAACTCAGTTCTCGTGAGAGATACTAAAAAGTTGTCAACTAATAAAATGTAGCTTTTATTATGAGCAACATTTTACCTGTTGACAGATTCTTGATATCTTTAACGAAAAACGAGTTATAGTCTCTCAAACATTCATAACCTACAGTAATCTTTTCAGGACTTCTCATGGATGTAAAACGTGACCGTCTTCTTGCTGCAGCTCTCCGTGACTCAATTCTAGCTCTTCTCGCAGCCGGTCTTGTTATGATTGTAAGTATTCTACAGTATTCCTCTACAGTAATCCTCAATAAGATCTTCAGGTAGTGGCAGTTCACTCGACATCTCTTCTTTATGCATTCGTTGTTATCCTTTTATTGGGTCTTTCTGTTGTTGGTATGTCTTTAAATTTTTCAAAATTGAATCCAAAATTGGGAGAAAATACATTTTCAGGTGCTTTGGGAGTATATAGTCTCTTCACAGATGAATTTCCTCTTCTGAATCTTGTCACTTTTGTTCTTCTTATTGCAATTGGATCCGATGATGCTTTCTTGCTCAAATCAAATTTCCCGAATCATTTAAATGAAGACACTTTTCATTCGGTAAGATTTTTTTCATTTTTAAAACAGACGGCCCAAAAGGAACCGTCATCCATATGAATTTTCAATGTCTTCTGTTTAAGCGGTTGTATCTCAACTGCCTTTGACACCTTTTTGATATCTCTTCTGAATTCCGAGTTACAGTCGTTTTCAAATTTCATGACTTCTGAAAGCGAACAAAATATTTCCAGTTCCTAACCCATACCTCCTTCACAATGTTCCTGACTTGTTTCTCTACCGTAGTCCCATTCTTCATCAATATAACTTCAAATGTTATCGTTTTTCGGTGAGTCTCTTCTACAGTAATCCTCACTAATTACCTATTTCAGATGTTTTGGTCTCTTTGCTGGAGTTACCGTAATCTTCAATTATTTTATGGTTGTCTCGTTTCTTCCTGCTTTTCTTTTGATTCAGCATAGGTGAGTTCAGTTATTGAATCCGATCCTCAAGGTTTGATCAGCTATATCTCGATTCCCAAAAGAGGGATCAAAAAGTAATCAACTAATGAAATGTTGCTCATAATAAGGGCTACATTTCATCAGTTGACAGTTTTCTTGCATCTCTCACGAGAAATGAGATATATCGTTTTGAAAAATGCACGATAATTTCCTGTTCCAGACATCTCGATTGTTTCACCGGATTCAAATTTCCATATCGATCAATATTCTCTCATCTTCTCTATGTTCTTCTTCCACATGTTCTTGTCCAGGTACAGTAATCCTACAGTAACCCTTTTATCTTCTCATTTCCAGGGCCGTTACCTTCTAATGGCTCTTCTCTCAGTCGTGGCAATTGGTGGGGCTGCAATCACTTATCAAGGACTTCATTTACCAGAATACAATCCTCTTCAATTGTTTACTTCTGATAATTTACATGAATGGTAAAAATTATAAAGAAGGAGAAAAAAAAGAATAGAAGATGGATTCAGGTACGATAACAATGCGGAGAGAAATTTCGAGTTCGTCTCGGCGAAGATTGCTCTTCCTTTGACTTCTCGATTAGTTTGGGGTGTCGAACCGATTTATTCATTGTCGACGTTCAGAGCAAACGCCACGTCACCACTTAGGTAAGAAAAAATAGTGTTTTCAACTCATTTTCACCGGGATCCGACTCAGTATACGTAAATGATGGAAAAAAGTAAATAACTTTTTTTTTCAAGGGAGCATATCTCAGTTGTCGTGAGAGATGGTGAAAAGCTATCAACTAATGAAATGTTGTTCATGATAAGGACTACATTTTGTTAGTTGACAACTTTTTTCTATCTTCATCAGGAACAGAGTTATACCTGTTCAAACATAGAAGGAAGCTGGGCGCGCGCTTATGTTCCGATATTCTCCATATCTCTGTTACCATTAGAGCTAACAAAAAGTTTTTGATAAACAATATTTAGGCCTTACTATTATAAACATTTGATTACTTGACAACTTTTATCTACCTTTTTTCTGAATTGAGTTATCCCATTTTGAACAAAACTCCCGCTTCAAATGTCTAATTTTTTCCAGATCCGACCCAATCTTCTCTCTAAAAACCGCCCGAGACGTCAATCACATTGCTCGTTCTCTTGAAAAAGCTCGTCAACTTCCATTCGTTAACCATCAACCCAAATTTTGGCCTGAAAGATTTTTGGATTGGTCTCATCAATATCCATGTGCAAGAGGGTAACTACAGTATTCTTTGAACTACAGTAATCCTTTATTTTCAGATTTCTTTGCTGTAACATGTCGAATCCATTGTTTTCCGATTCCTATTTAGATTTCTGTCTCCGTAATTCGACATCATTCCTTCCAACATCATACAACGACACTCCGATATTCGATAACACGACATTTGCATTGGTTGGATACACTGCAATGCTTCCAACTACATTAAAATACAATCATCGATTCTCGAAATTATCGAAATCTTTCGAATTATTGGAAATGACGAAACCAGATAATGGATGGTGGGCTCCTGAATGGTGGTTGATGAGTACTTGGTTTGTGAAGAAATTGGGAATACTGTAATAAGAAATTATTATTTTTTAGGTTCGATTTATTGAGTTCAATTGTTCAAGATTGTCTGAGTTCAGTTGTTGGATCACTCGTTTTTGTTGCAATTTTTGCATTTATTCAACTGAAATTCCAGGTAAGTGTAACCACATACCATAATGGTTACTGTATGATTACAGTAGCCTTTTTCTGACAGAGCAAAATAACAATCTTTTAAAATTAAATTCCTAGGCATTCGCCGCAGTCGTGACGATAGCCTGCGTTATCTTCACATCATCAGCCATCGTAACTCTTCTGGGATGGGTTCTCGGAGTCCTTGAAGCAGTTATTCTCGTTCTTGTCGTCGGTCTTTCATTTGATTATACTCTTCATTATGGAGCTGCTCTTCCGGAACACGGATGTGCTGAACATCGAATAAGAGAAGCTACTTCGAAAGGTGTTGGTCCTGTTACCCTGGCTGCATTCACTTCTTTCTTAGCCGGTGCTTCAATGCTTCCTGCATTGACTCATGCTTTTTATCAGGTTTGTTTTCCGTTTTCAAAAGAGTTTAGTCTGAAAAAGGGTCCTTTTACATTGAGATGAAAATAAGCAAAGAAGATTCGAAAAAAAAGTTCTAAATTCGGGTTTCACATGCTTGAAACACAACCAATTTGCTCATTTTTGAGAAAAAAAACTATTCGGAAGAGAAGAAAAATCCAGTCTTTTTTTCGTCAAATCTGTAATTAGCTTTGTTTGGAAATTAAAAAAAGAAATTCCAATACTGAAAAAAATTGCATATTTTCACTGCTAGAGAACCCGATTCCCAACTCATTTTATTCCGAATTCTCTCAAAAAGATATCAATTTCTCAATTTCAGGTTGGCGTATTTCTCGTCGTCATCTCAATAACTTCATGGACTTTCTCCACATTTTTCTATCTTCCGATGCTTTCATTGACTCTTCCACGTCAATCCGGTATCTGTCCATATTGTGAAAAAACTAATTTAATGCATTTATCTCCTCGTCGATAGTCTTTCATTTCTTCCTTTTTCATAATCGGGTCATTTCTTTTTCTTTCGGGTTTTCTTTTTGGACCATTTCAAATTTCAAGAGTTCTTTCAAGATTTTTATTTTAAAAATAAATTATTTATTATGAGCTATTTGTGAAAAAATAATAATAAAGGGCTAACCCAATTTACATAAATAATTATGTGGCATTTCCAAAGAGATCGATGAAGAATCCAAATAATATGATGATAATCACAATAAAAAATGGCGAAGAAAGAAAGAAAAACTACGACGGAAGGAAAACTAATTTTTGATCATTTCCAGGAAAGAATGAAGTAAATCTTTTCCAATTTCTTTCAAATCACTTGTATTAATCTGATATCCACTGTTCTGTCCTTTATGGAATCCACAGAACGTTGATTCGAGTGTATAAGAGGTTGGAACACCGAATTGACGCCAAACATTGACACGAGCTGATGATTCCTTGGCTCGGGCTACGTTGAAGCGGCATTCTGATGCATTGAATCGATTGGAGCATGTCTGAAATGATCTGGGTTACTGTATTTTTCACTTGGAATGAAAACAAACCGTTTCGAGTGCTTTTGGAAGAGATAAATGCAATTCTTCTTCTAATTGCGGCCCTGCAAAATCGAGAATATCGTCAGCTCTCCATGAATCAGCCGCATTGTTTCCATAAACAAAATAATCCCATTTCTTCGAGTGCCCATGAATATCCACGTAGACAAATGGTTTCTTGTTCACAACTTCACACTGAAAACATACATTTTTCAAAATAAGAATACACTTTTTGCTGGTTTACCAAATACTGAATAATGGCTTTCGATGCAAAAATCTCTGGATGAAGTGCCTCATTCGGTCGATCCCATACTCGATTCAAATCAATTCCAGCCAAAGAGCAACGATGTGATCCGTTGATTACTCCATCCGGATTGATCATTGGAATGATTTTGAAAACAAATGTTTCACGGAGACGATACATTTCATTCGATTGACGACAGAGCAGATTTTCGAGTATTCCTGCAAAAATAAATAGGTGGTGTTTCATAGATTTTACGTTTGATAGTCAGTCAAAAGGGTGAATTGTTATATGTCAAAGTAACTTTCAGAGGAAATCATGAATACAGTATTCGACTACCGTACCTTGCATAATCCAACTGGCATTTGTCTCTCCGGGATGAACACGTGCACTGAGTACAATCACTTCTCGGGCAGCAATTTCAGCAGCACTTGCAGGAGTCGTTATGGTCAACATTTTGATGGGATTTCCAGCCAAAGAGTGTCCAATGACGTCTTCTCGACAGTAGACTCCTTCTTGTTTCCGTTTTCGGAGAAGACCAAGTGATGACTGAAAATGGAGAAATTTGAATTTTAAAAAACTATTCTAAAGAAGAAACTCACGTTAAGAAATGAGTAAGTGTATGGATAATGATAGGCAATGTAGCAAGTATCACCAGTGTTTTGGAATGTCACATTGAAACGAATCGAGTAGTAATATCTGAAAAGAGATCTTAAAAAGAGAAAAAAAATAAGAATTTCCCCACTTTTTCTTCTTCTGCTCCTCCAAATTCTTCTTCTCCTCGTGCTCGTTAATGTACAAATTTCGAAAGTAGCATACATTTTCTCCAGTTCTTCTCCATCCATTAGTCGCGTCCATCATCGAATACATCACTGGTTGCATTCCTGAAAGTGCTCTTTTATTAGAGGTTTTTATAAGACGTATTTTAGTTGTTATCTGGGTTACTGTAGCCTATTAGTTACTGTAGTTTACCTTGACTGTAGAGGGACGTCGCTTTGAGACAATTGACAATTTCAAACGTGTATTTCACCGATTTTCTCATATTTGACACCTGAAATCAAGCTATTATACATACATTTTCAAGAAAAAAGATACCTGGAAGAAGAACCATTGGTAATGATCTCTCAACTGATTCACATCCGGCGAGAGGAATAGCTCATAATGAGTCGGAGCCACCTGAAATGGAAAAATTTGGATAAGAAAGGATCCAAAATCTTCCTACCTGAACGACCATTCTCAAATTTCCACTTTCAAATCTGCTATCAAACTGCAAATCCTTCGACGTATCTAATTTTCCACTTCCAGATGGAAACGGTAGTTCTGGACCAGAAAGACCATCGAAAGCGGCTGTATCCAGGTCATAGATCACTTGATTATTCGTTGTTCTTTCTGGTTTATCCAACTCTTCAATTATCATTTTCTTCATATTATTTGTCGTTTTCGCAGTTCTTTCCCTGACTCGAGTAGGCGTATTGAACATTTCGATGGGAAGATGATGATGAATTGGCATTACGTGGTGGGTTTTCTGAAAATATCCTCTATTTTATCCTCTATTAGAATGTCTATTTCCCATAGACAGTCAGATATCATCTATAACTATCTCCACATTTGGGTACCCCTCAAAAAGGTTATCTCTGTAATATTTACAACCGTACACATCTCCACCTGCTTCACCTGCCCTCACACAGTTTATTGCTCTCTGAGAATGGGAACTATCTGCTAATTAGGGGGCGGAGTCATTGATTATAGAGTCATTGGTACTGTATTTAGAGTCATTCGACATCTTTGTCTTCCTACTGAGCAGTCGACTTGCATTGTTCTCTAGTTATCAAACATGTCTTCGACAATCTTCATGTCGTTTTTGTTGGCGATGCCACTACCATGGACAATTCTTGTCACTTTACTTCTTGGATTCATTGGTTATCTTCTGAAAACCGTGCATGACTTGAAGAGAGACTGTGCCAGAAACGAAAGAATTCTCAAATCTCTCATGGATCGGACAGTCCTTGAAGAATCGGATGAAGAATCAGAGATCCCAGCCGATTTCCGACTCCCTGACTACTCTGATTCTGAATCGGACTATGATTCCAAATCCATCGGCACTTGGTCTTCCGGATATGACTCTGAGAATTTGATCGACACTTCCGTCAGTTCTCCATCTGGACCTGTCTCATTCGATCAGACTTATTTGTCATCCTTCTGTGTCCATACAAGTCAATTCATGAAAGCCGTCGTCGATGATCTTCATTCTATTATCCACATCGTCTCATGGACTGAAAATGGAATGGATTCCGAATGGACTCCAACCACCTGCCATACTTGCACCGCTCTTATCAAAGATGCTCTTGTCAACTATCGCATTCCATTCGCCATGGATCTCGAAGCAACCCAGGCGGACATGGAAAACGCCGATGAAGTTCGTCGCCTTCTAGATGAGTACGAGGGAGTCAGTGAGGACATGATTGAGGATGAGGACGACGATGATGATGTCTTCTTCGAAAAGCTCTTCAAAACTACCGTTTTCGATTCTACTGACGACGAGGATGAAGATTTTGGTTTGGAAGATTTCGAATTCAATTTTTCTGACTTGGAGTCTGCTGATGGAAACGACGAGACTGCTGTGGATTCGGACAACGAGGACGTCATCGAGAAACTAATTGCCACCCTTCTTGACGAATTCGAGGTTGATCAGGATGAAATGGAATACGACTATTCGATTTTCGATGAGGCTTCTCAACTGTATCCAGGATTTTAATAATTTTTTGTTTCTCAATGTATTTTTTACTTTTTTCAAATGATCTTTGATTGTATTCATCTCAACTTGATCTTTTTTGCCATTTTTTATAATTTTTCTTTTTATTTCTTTTTTCTTTTTTCAATCATAATGAATTCCAAAACTCAAAATAATTTTCTTAACCCTCTAATACAAGAGCACCCATACAATTCTTACCTCACACGTAGCTCTCCATGATTCTTGACTCGTCTGATACATCATCGAAAACGTTGGTTGAAGTGTTCCTTGCTCATTTTCCACGAAAAACGGTGCATATTTTCCTAGTTGCTGTGGATTTAATTTTGACGTCTTCGGAAGTGCACCGCCCAACTCATCATCCTCTTTTCCATCATCTTCATCCGATCCTCCATTATCCTTTCCATCTTCATCGTCTTCATCTCGATTAAATGCCTCGTCCTCTTCATCCATATTATCCTCATCCGAACTTCGTCCATTATCAAATGATATATTGATGGAAGAGGAATTTCTAACTCTTCCATGACCTCCAGGAGTCGATGGTGTGGCTGTTGGAAGGGGAAAATCGACTGGGAATCGGCGAGTCTCGAGTGGATACGGTAGTGGAGACATACAACGGAGGCAGAGGGCCGAGAGAGAATCCTGGAAAAATTCAAGAATTTTGAAAAATTAATTTGAAGACTGGATACAAAGAAAACTAGATTATCCCAACTATTTTATAGTCATCATCAGTTTATAGAGAAAAAAGAAAAAAGTGAACGCTTCTCTCCACTTGACTTTTAGTTTTCATCAACAGAGAAAAATAGAGTTTACTCCACTTATCACCCATTATTTTCTATCATTTAGAGTAAACAAAAAGGGAGGAAAAGAGGAAACTTGATCAAATATCCGTTCTTTTTTCCGAATTTTATTGGGAAAATTGGAGGTGGAGGAGAATTCGTTCAATTTTTATGATTTTCGGAGGAATCTCATTAAATCTCTAGAGCCAATGATGATTTTTGAGTCTGATTTTATATTTCTAGGCGAAATCGCTAAAAATAAGTCTAAACAACCTTAAAATAGCCTTAAAATGGCCTAATATTTGCCTAAACGCTACAAAATGGGTCTGAAATTAGACCACGTCCACTTTTCAGTTTGAGCAAGTATTTTATCATTTTTAGTTGAAACGTCCAATAATTTTGAATCATTCTGAGCCATTTTAAGCCTAAAGCCAGTTTCTCGAACGAAATTACGAAATTCATCTGGAATCCATGAATCTATTTCTAGTTTTCGAAAAAATTCAAACTTTCAACTTACTGAAAGAAGAAAGATCATTTCATGAATGCTAGAGGAGAAGAGAGAGAGAAAGCGATCAAAACCTTTGATCTTCCGATATTTTTCTTCACGTAACACACTCAGACCCCTCCTAGCACCATCACCATGTGTTTTTTGGAGATGAACTCATGAGAAAACGAGAAAAGAGATAGGTCTTTGTGGCAAACAATAAATATTTGATAATTTGTAACATTTTTTAAAGAGAGAGAGAAACTGACCGCTAGACGGTGTCAGATTTCTAGAAAAATCCTTATGATGACTCATTTTTCAGTCAATAAAAGTAGTGAAAAAGGAAAAATATTAAGATAAAAATTAGCCTAAATCAAAATATCCAGAATTCATTTTTCAAATTTGGAATAATTCTCTAGTTTTATCGAAAAACTCTACAATTTTTCCTACTTTGAAAGCCGAAAATTCGGAAATTGACCGGAAATTGAGTTGTTTTCGAATGTAGATTGGAATGGGAATTCTCGATAGAGCATGGTTTAGATACTCATTTTTTCCCAGAATTTTCAAGAACCACTGGCAAAAAAGAGTTCTTTCTTCGAGCTCCAAGAATTCTTCTTTGAAAAGTTTTATCCCAAATGCTGAGAAAAGGTTTTCCCCAAAAGAGAGAAAGAGAGTCCCTCTTGTTACCAAGACAAACAGACAATTCATGCTTCAATGATTCAGAATAAAGCAGGACTCATTTCTCTTTTTTCACTCATTTTTCAGGTGTCCCAGTGAGCATTATTATTAGATTTACGAGCGAGAGAAATGAGAAGTTCGGCGGCTGCTTTATTTTCTTCGAAAAGAATCATAGATCATTCAAAAAGAACGGAAGAAAAAGAGAGCATAATTGGCATACCTTTCTCTTCTTTTTCTTCTCCTTACTCCTCTCAATTTTTCTTTTTTTCGGCTTGTAATGGAAATCTTTTTTGTCTCGATTGAAGCACATTTTGAAAGAGAAATAAATGGAGAAAAGAGGAGAAACACGTTGGAAAAAGATTCCACGAAGAATATTAATTAGACTTCGGCCGACCGTGAGAATATTTTATTCTAACAAGAAACATACCACTATCCGAGCTTTCGGTCCAGTTTTCCATTCATCACTCCAGAATTCTTTGAGTTCTCGGGAACAAATTTCCAATACTTGAAGATTTTTTAGTTCTTCTCGAGCTTTTTCTGAAAATATGGCATTGTGGAAAGCGGTCAACTTTGACTAGGGAATATCTCGACTAAAAGTAGAGTTTAGTGAAAAAAGAACTTACTAAAATTGCTCAACAATCTCAAAATGGCAAGAGTTCCAATGACAACTTCAGTGTGAGCAGCCGAAAGTGATTTATCAAAAGTGCCAAAAAGCGAGGAAAGAAGACGAGTTGGACGAGAATTCGAAGAAGCGGCAAGATGACGGCGGAGCACTTCCAGAAGATATTTACAGATATTTTCACGGAGAAGTTGAGTTCTTGTACGTTCTAAAAAATAGTTTTTTATTTCTTCGGATCAAATTAAAAACGAACTATTCTTAAGCGTGAAAAAGAATAATTGAAGGTGTTTATCCAACAGAACAACTTGTGACGTCTGATCCGATGGATCGTATATCTTAATTTTCGCCAGAAGACGTGTCATAAAACCATCGTATCTTCCAATCGCTTGTCCATTTCTCGCTGAAAATTTAAAATACAAAAAATCTGAAATTTAAAAATACACTTACGAGATCTCGATATTTTTATGAAAAATGGTAGAAATGCTTCAGGAAGATCATCTTTTCGAACGAATAATTTACACATTGGAGTGATGAGACCGCCCATTCGAACTTTAAGACTTACTCGAGAATCTGAAACAAGAACATCTTAATTATATTGTCACTTTCTATTCTGCCTTTCATCCCAATCGAAAACATCAATTTCCATAGGATTTCATCTAAATATGGGTCAATTGATCGATCATTTGGATTGTCGAGATTCGAGAAAATCCGTTTCCGAGTAATTCTACAAAGTGTTGCGATCGCATCACTTTTCACAATATATTTCTCTTTTTTTCGATCATTTTCAGAGAAATGAGTGAAAATGAGATCCAGAAGACGGCAGAGAAAGGTCAAATCCGGTTGGGTACGATCTCCCTTAAAATATATAATGAACTGGTGTTTTTTCAAATGATACCGAACCTCAAATCCCATCAACACTGATTTTATTCCACTTTTTGATAAATTAGCTCGTTTTTTGTGTCCAAAAGCCTCGATGAGCTCCTGTTTTTCCTCTTCTGACCATGCTCGATTGCAGCTAAAAATAAGGGTTTAGAAGAAAAATGAGTTGGTTTTTTTTTATTTATTGATCCAAAATTTCACAAAAAATTTGGAACGCTTCACGAATTTGCGTGTCATCCTTGCGCAGGGGCCATGCTAATCTTCTCTGTATTGTTCCAATTTTAGTATATGTTCTCGGAAGAACGAGATATTCTGAATACGTTCTCTCTTATGTAGGGACGTCTTCTATTGCAGCCGACATCTCACGGGTTACGCCACTCACCAGAAACTACACTAGAACGTGGAGACAGAATTCCAGCCATCTGCGGATCTGCACCTTCCACACAGAGTGTAT
This sequence comes from Caenorhabditis wallacei, assembly GCA_963932035.1. Classification (NCBI taxonomy): domain Eukaryota; kingdom Metazoa; phylum Nematoda; class Chromadorea; order Rhabditida; family Rhabditidae; genus Caenorhabditis; species Caenorhabditis wallacei. The sequence goes on from OZ009935.1 coordinate 3,927,048, forward strand.
GGTGAAATGCGTAACCCGTGAGATGTCAGCTGCAATAGAAGACGTGGATATATAAGAGAGAACGTATTCGGAATATCTTGTTCTTCCGAGAACATATACTAAAATTGGAACAATACAGAGAAGATTAGCATGGCCCCTGCGCAAGGATGACACGCAAATTCGTGAAGCGTTCCAAATTTTTTGTCTAATTTCAGGTGACTTTCGAGTTTCTTCTTTTCCAATGATAACTTGAATTCTATTTATGCACATTTATCGTCCAATTTTAATTGAGCGTAAACTTTGAATTTTTTCGTTGAAAATTACCTCGGAACAATAGCTTCCGCCGCTCGAGACTGTGGTTGTTCTGATAAGAAATTCGACGTGTCCAGAATGAGTTGACACCTGAATCATGATTTTAAGGATCTGAATCTTCAATAATAAAAATCCATACCATGTCTGTTTATTAGGTGATATCTCTTCAGCGTCGGCTGGCATATTATCGCATTTTCAGCGACGCACTCCGTCTGCAAAACTTTATTCCATTTTACTTTTTATTTCTTTTTTTTTTCAACGATATTCATAATTGTAATCATACAATATTTAAAGACAAATAACACAAAATTCTATCGTAAAATCTCATTTATTCAAGCTAAAATCCAAATCTTTTACTAGAAATAAACCGAGTTTGGGCGAGGAGGAAAAGAAGAAAGCATTTAAATACCAAAAAATTAAAAATACAATTTCGAATGTCGAAATCCTGAGTCGTGTTTATCCTCTGTAGAAGAAGCCGGTCTGTAAAAAGAAACATTTGAGAAAAAGAAGAAGAAAACGGGAAATTGTCATGGAAACACGAAGGGACCACCATGTGCCTCTTTTTCTTTGTGTCTCTTCCTTCCCAATACTATTTCTCTTTCTAAATATATAATTCTTTTCACACGAAAAGCAAGAATAAAGTGTTTTGTTCAGATGAAAAACAGGAAATTCGCTATGTGGGGGGCCAGTTTTTTCAGAGAAAAAAGTGATACTTTCAATTCTACGAATCGGATGTTGTGAAAATAGGTACAATAGGAAATTGAGAACTTTTAGGAAATATTGTTTTCAAAAAAATTAAATGAAAAACATACATTAACAGCTTCACATTCCTCTTCTGACATTCCTTGTCTCTGAAATCTCTGTGGCAATTGATTCCAATCGATTCCTTGTCCACGTGGAATTTTTCCAACTGGTCCGATGGAAGAAGCCGTGGCTGGAGGAGGAGCTGAAGAAGAGGTGACTGGTGAGGGGAAGTTTCCGGAAACTTGAAGTGGTGGAAGGGATTTTGCATCGAAGAATGGGCGAGGAAGACGGGCTCCGATGAATTTGATCATTGGTTTGCGGAAGGCCTGAAAAAAAAAGAAAAATAGTCAAGAAAACTTCTGTTTTTTTTTCAATTTTTTAAAAGGAAAAGCAAGCATTTAATAGCAAAATTATGAAAAATTTTCGATTTTCAAGGGTTATTTCTCGGAGGAACTCCGATAGTATGATAAATTTGTTTTAAAAATAAAATAAAAACTCACAGTTTTAACAACAGCTGAAGAATGCATTTCTCTTTTAATTGGAGCTGAACTGCTCGTCGAAGCCTTTGGTATAATTGTCTTCTGTGTGAGAATTGGATTCTCAATACTTTTCGCTGCCGACGCTTTTCCGAAAATCGATTCGAAAAGTGATTGGAGACGGGCGGCCCAGAGAGTTCTGAATATTTTTTGTTATTTTCATTGAAACACATGTTAATTGAGGGTTCTAAACATGCAGAAAAGCAAGAAAATAAGTGCAGGAGGCAACACAACATTTGACTAAACGAGAATTGTTTTATTATTCAAAATTAAATGGGACAAAACACGTGTCAACAAAATCAATTTCATTATTGATTACTTGATAATTGTGAAGTCGAAGAGACGCTTCATTTTCAGAATTTTAGATTAATAAACGAGATTCAGAATGCTGGAAAAGGGCGACTCGACGGGAATGACGAGAAACGCGCAAGCAACTTTTGTGTCTGCGTCTCTACAAGGGGGAGAAATGTTTCATTTCTGTTGATGGATATTTTGAGGAAAAGAGTGGTCAATTCAGAAGGAAAAAAACATTTTTCCATGGAAAAATATTGCTGTATGTAAAAAATTGGCGCTATATGAGTTGGGGGGGGGGGGGGGGGCACCAAATTTTTTCACTGAAAGAGCTGTTGGAAGTGGCTTCTTAGCACCCTGTTTTTAGGTGTCACATTGTCTAGCGTATTAAGTTAAATTAGAATTCATTTCTTTCTCAATATGTTTTTCGAAATTTGAGTACATTTTGGCGGCTGCCCGGCCAAAATTCAATGCCACAGACAAGGGGACACCTTAAAATCGGGTAGTTTGAAAGTAATTTTAATTGCCGGGAAAAGCTTCTATAATTACTTATTTCAATTGTCTATTAGCTAATTTAGCTCCCCGTAGTCTCCCCTTGGCTTCCCAGTGAAAAAATTTGGTGCCCCCCCCCCCCCAACTCATATAGCGCCAAAAAATTTACCGGAACATTATGGAAAATTCAGAAAATTTGTATAAAATGAATTTTATTTTCAGAATACACGTACGAAATTGTGGAAACGGTTGATTCTGATTCCAAGAAAGACAAAAAAAATGTAAAAAAAATTCTGAAAACATTTTTTTGAAAAGTTAAAATTTAAACGTGCTCTATTGGTCGCGGGAGTTCGAAAAAAAAGTGGAATGAATATATTCCATGTGGGCACTGACTGCGCTGGGTATTTATCACACTTGGAAAAGTATCGTCATCCGTCAACCGCTCGGAAGAGCGTATTGAAAAAGGCAATTTTTGATAATGCTTCTACGGGATTCCCCTTAGAAGCAGATTACTCTAATGAAATCGACGGGTTCATATCCGAATCGATCTTCCAAATGAAAGTGCATCTCGAAAGATTATCATCAATGGATTACGAGCTTCCCCTAATCCTTCATTGTCTTCTAATTCCCTTCAAAAATGTCAAAAAGCAATACTCCAACACTAAATTCATTTTCCAAGACCGCCCATATCCTTAATTCTCCCACAATCCAAAAATTCGTCTCTCTTTCTTTTTCCCAATATTATTGTTTCTCACAAAAAAGAATTTGACGTCAAAAAGTCGAGGAGTTTCCAGAGAAAGCCAGCAGCTGCTTCTTAGTTTCCATGGCAACTCCACTCAAAAGAGAATCGAAAGAAAAAGAGAGCAGAGAAAGAAATGGGCGGAGCCTTACATATATTCTCAAACTGGTTACACTCGGCGTCTCCACGAGAAATAGAAGGAAGCATTACGCATTGTGTGTGTGCTTTTTCCATCTTTTCAAAAAAATAATGTGTCTATTACGATCCGGCTGCAGTCACTATCAAATATTTAGTTATTTTTTATCTGCTATTATGATTCCAATCACAATTTATGCTGTTTGGCCGTGTTTTACTCCTTATTTTGCTATCGGTTCGTTCATTTTCTCTTAATTTCAGACAGAACTTTTACGTCATTCAAATTCAATTCTTTTTTCCAAAAATTTGTAGTTATTTTTTATAGTCTGTTCTTTTGATAATCAAGAAGAGAAAAATGAAAACTTTCGGTCTTTTGGACGGAAAAATAATATCATTTTCTTGTTATTTTGGACATGAACTACTGTCTATTATTTCCGCTTTCCTTGTTTCGTTCTTTTTTACATAATTAAATAATTCTCTGATCTAGCACCTGTAATAGAAGTTCATGTAGTTTTCAAAGCTTTATATCTCGGCTCCCAGGAGAGTTATCAAAAAGTGATCAACTGATGAAATGTTACTCATAATAAGAGCTACATATCATTAGTTGACCACTTTTTTGTATTTCTCATGAGAATCGAGATATGATCCTTTGAAAGAGATGCACCTGAAATCCCACATCATCTTGTTGTCTTACAGTATAAAAAATGCATTTCTTGACGTGGTTTTTTGTGTTTTGAAGACTTCCTCCCCTTCTTTTGACTGCCCTGTCTAACATTACTTCCCAGAAGAATTGCTTGTTTTCTTGATTTGGCCAACTGATCAAGTAGTCTTTGAACCCGAGTACCTCGTCTCTCTAGATAAATTTAGATGTCCATTCGAGTATATCTTCTCAAAAATTATCCCTTTTCAATCTACATTTTGATAATCCCGATGATCTTCCACCCACCAGTTTTAGGAATTTGAAACTTTTTTGATCAGAAGTATTCTTTAAATTTCTGATCTTTTGGAACGGAGAAGAAATTAATCAAATCGTTTTTTTCTTTTTCGGGTGACTACAACATATGAAAAGTGCGTCATGAGGGAAAATGAAGCCTTGAGACAATTGGAAATAGATATTTATTCGGTTTTAAGACCTTATCTACCGTAATACCATCCTACTCTTTCTTTAAGCGGGTATATCTTGATTTACAGTGAATATTTCAAAAAGTTGTCAACAGATGAAATGTAGCTCTTTCTAAACTCTACATTTCATTAGTTGACTACTTTTTTGTATCTCTTTTCCTAACTCAGATAAACCCGTTTTAGTAGAGCATATCTAGTTCATTAGGTTCAATCAGTTTACGTGACTTCACTTAATTTCTCTTCTTGTCGACCAAGAAAACAAAGAACAGTATCTCCTGAGACGTTCATAATCAGACAGTTTTTCATTCTTCTGACTTGTTTTTTTTATTTGATCAGGTGCCATTTTGTCTAGAATTTATTTAATAACATCGTGAATTCTTGATAGTGGAGTGAAGGAGAGTTGGTGGATCAAATACGTAGAGAAAGTCAATACGGGATGAGCCATTTCAGTACGTAGATAGTAGAGGGAAGATTGAAAACGAGGAGGGGATTCATCTAGGATGAGCAATGTTGATACCTAAAGGATCTGGATTCTGGATGGATGGAGATGAGGAGTCCTAGTTGGAAACTTATCTCCATCTGGGATGAGCAGCGTTTTGATTGTAGTGAATCTTTGAAGCTTCTGGAATCTAGTTTGGTTGTTTGTACCGCCCGTTAAGGTTACTGTAGGATTACTGTAGTTACAGTAAGAAAGAAAATGACTAATGAACCCTTTACACTTCTTCTCCTCTAGATCTCATTGCTCTCTACCGTAATCCATCTCAACTTTTCTTCAATCATCATTCGACATTTCCCATTAAAAAATAACATTTCCCTTTGACTACCATAAGATCAAATTGACTCATTTTAAATGATAAATATTATTTGAAATTCTCTGAAAATCACGTTTTTTCATTTCAATATAATTCCAATTCTCAAACGATTATCTTTCGAAAAGGACATTTTCACTTGATAATTTTAGGTTAGAAGCTTTTAAATTCTTCATTTTAAAACCAGTAAACAACTTTTCCCTTCCGCCTACTCATTCAGAACTCATTAGATTGGAAACGGATCTGCAGAAGGGGGATTCTAAGAATAATTAGGAAAATGGAAGAATCTGAATTCAATGAAGTGAAATGAAATGAGTTTTGAAATGTCTGAACTTTTTCAAAAGTACAAAATCCTCTTTAATCTAAAATAAAAAGAACCCAGAAAAATCAAAAATCGAATCACCTAAAAATGGAAATTCTCTTATAATAAATCAGGAGTTTTCGGTTTGACGTCACAAAATTGAAAGAAGAAAAATAAAATTTATGAGAAAAGTCACCTGGATGTATTTGATTTTTTGAAATTTTTCTTGGGGGGAATTCGATAATAAATAATATTTTATTTTTTCAGCAGTTCCAATTCTATATGCCATTATCTATGTTCAAGTCATTTTTATGACAATTTATGAGCCAGCTTCAGATGAATTAAAGTTGAAAGTTAAAACTCAAAGTGAGCTTCTTTTCAATATAAGAACTCAAAACATTTTTCTTTTTTTCCAGATTTCATACGAAGGCCGTATACCCCGGATATTGGGAAACATGTAATTGTCAATTCATTTTGTACAATATGTGAAGTTCAAACTTATCGAGAAACAAAACATTGTAAAAGATGCAATTTTTGCATAGATGACTTTGATCATCATTGTGTTTGGCTTAATAATTGTATAGGTGGCAAAAATTATAGGTTAGTTTTTTATTTTTTGGAAAAAGGATTGCATCGACCGGGAATCGAACCCGGGCCGCCCGCGTGGCAGGCGAGCATTCTACCACTGAACCACCGATGCGCCGGAAAACATGTTCTTCAGAAACAAACATGTTTTGCAGGGCATTTGTTTTCCTTGTTGTCTGCGTCTCTTCGTTCTCAATGGTGTCAATGATAACAACATTTTATCTGTTCATTTATTGGCTTTTTGCTGAACCTCCAACTTTTATCAAATTGATGCAAGATGGAAGTAAGATTCACGTTTTGATGAGGATTACTGTAGAAATCATGAATTTGAATCATGAAAAATAACGAATATTTTTAGCAGATGTTCAAAAAATCTTGTGGATATTCAGTTTATTGGTTTGTATTCCAATCTACGGAATGTTGACAGCAACTACTCTTCATTTGTTACAGTTTCATTTTAAATTGTGTAAGTCATAATGCAAGTGCGCTCTAGTAAACATACAATTAATATTTGTTTGTTAAATTGGGTATATCTCATTTCCAAGAAGAGATACAAAAAAGATGTCAACTAAGAAAATTAAGCTCTTATTACGGGCAACATTTTATTTGCTGACAACTTTTTGATAGCTTTTATGGGAACTGAGATATATCAATTTCAAACAGAAACATATTCCAATTCAAACTAAATTGATAAAAATTTCAGTTAAAATGGGTCAAACCACTTATCGATATATGACAAACAGGAGGAGAGGAGCGAAGGTAATTCCCCATTTCAATAGTATCCAACCTACAGTAATCCTTTCCAGGTCGGAGCAATCTCCCACGTATCACCAACACATTCCCAAACTCATCGAAGAGAAGTCGATCAAATCGAAGAGGATCAAGTTGTTGAAATTGATGAAACTGATAACGGATCAGTGTCTACAGTACCTAATGAAATAGCTACAATTGCTGTTACAATCGAGCCCCCAACACCAACTCCAAATGAATCTTCAGTAAGCTCCGCCAGCTACAGTAATCCTGGATATGATGGGATCGAAGAACGACATTAAAAATGTCTCTAAAGGATTTCTTTATTTGTATATTTTGTTTTGAAAAGTTATTACAGTAGTTTTGAAGCTACAGTAACCCGATTTTAAACTTCACTTTCATTTTTCACTTGTATTTATTTTCACTTATTATTCTTCAATTCACGGGTTCATGTTCTGCCTTTCTGTGATAAATATTTACTACTTTCATTTCAAAGAGACCTCCAATCAGTTATGATGACCCTTTATCACTTATCAAAAGATATCAACAGAAATAGTATTAAAATCGGAGAGATTTAGAGAAAAGGTCAGAAGGCGAGAGGAAGAAGGAGTAGTGTAACAAGAGGGAAAAAGTTGCGCGGTAAAGGGGGAGAACAACGAGAGAGTATATGAAGTGAGAGAGACGCAGAGAAAAAGACAAACTTCCCGCAATACCTTCTCTTTTCTTCTTTTTCTCCGCCGGGACCCACCGATTGGCTTGTCATCTCAATACTTCCTCACTACACAAAACCACACTACTATGATCGAAAAGGTGCTAGTTGTGGTTGCTGTCATTGCTTTCTTTTTTGATCGAGTACAAGGTGAGAATTTATATGGAATTCGTTTTTGAAATTATCTAGGTTCAAGGATATTCGAACAGTTCAAGATAATTTTGGGAGCGTTTTTTGAAAAAAGATCTGGATTAGTATGGTTGCAACACTTAAACCAAGTTTATCTCGGTTCCCATTGAGTTTTATAAAAAGTGGTCAACTAAGAAAATGTTTCTTTTGTTAAACTAAACATTTCATTAGTTGACTACTTTTTTATATCTCCTCTAGTAATCGAGGTAAACTTGATATAAGTAGGAAGACTCTGAATCATACTGTAACTCATAACTATTGCGTCAAATTATATCAAAAATCAGATGTTCTTTTCAAAAACACATTATTTTCGACTCAAGTTTTTATTCAATTTCTCAAAAGATTCCAGTTTCGACCCAAAGTGTGTGTCAAAAGATTTATTGAATCGTGTGTAACACATTCGGATTGACTTGATTTATGACGTGGAAATTTATTATTTGTCGGTTGGATTGGATCTTTGAAGTTTAGAAATTTAGCAGAATATTGTGAACAATGAGAGACATTTCTGAAAAAAACATTTAGATAATCGTAAATACTGTAAGACGACGCCACACCCATTGTGCCCCTAAAGCCTGCAGGCCTGGGATTTAAAGGTCTCTATCTCGATTGCGGATAGAGATATCAAAAACTTATCAACTAATAAAATGTTCATTTTAGCATTTTAAACATTTTTCTAGTTGACATCTTTTCGATATCTCCTACCAGAAACGAGATATGACTCTTTGAATATCCCATATGTGGTTTCCGGTCTATTAGAGTAAAGGAGCCTGATTTCCCAATATCATTTCTGGTTCAGAGACCTAAATTCATGTTCAAAATTCATCGTTGTAATTCTAACCCCATTCTCTTTCTCTTTCTCTCTTTTCCTATCCATTTTTTTCATGCGAACGAGAAAAGATCAATCATTCTTTTATGTCTGCGCCTCTTCTCCTTACACACTCTCTTCATTTATTCCCTGTTCAAATGGGTTTTAAAACGGAGAAAAAAGAAAAGAAAAGAAGACTGCAGAAAATGAAAAATGTGGTTTTCAATCGCAGTGAATCAAAATTTTGAGAATTCAAAGAATTTTTTGAAATGAAGGAAATTTATGAGGTGTTTCAGGATCATGTGTTCTGGACAAGTTCGAGATGACGTGTCGGGGAAAAGGGTCACTTAGTCGACTGGATACGGTATGTTTTTTGAAAGGAATTTTGAAATGTTCCATAGAGTCAAAGGTTCTGGGGAGTATCAGCTCTTATGATCTGAAGATCAGCAATAAGATATATTTGAAAAGGTTAAAGACATTGTCATTCTTTAAAAGCGTTTATCTTGGTTCTTAGTAGAGATACAAAAAAGTTATCAACTAATAAAATATTGTTTATAATAAGAGCTACATTTCACTAGTTGACAACTTTTTTGTATCTCTTACGGGAACCGAGACATAGCTTTTTGAAAACTAAGCTCATTCAGTTTTGCTAGTCTTGGCATTTCTGTATAATTTTGGTTTGTTGATGATCAAATTTTGGTCTGCTTAGCTGAAACACGCAATTTTAGAGTTTCCAATAAACTCAAAAACACAAATTTCAACAAATATTTGATTTTTCAGAGTAAAAGTTATTCGGACGTGGACACATTGAATGTACATCAATCAAAACTCGATTTGACTTATGACTTCGTTCCTGATGGTATGTTTTCATTTGTTTTGTGAAACAAAATTATATTTGAAATTCCGAAAAGAACTGGTTTATTTCAAAACTCTCTATACCGAACAATGAAATTTGATTTGAAATTTTCAAAATGGGGAAACCGTTCGAACTTCGTAGATTAGTTATTTGCTCAAATGAGAATATCTCGGTTCCCGATGAAGATATCAAAGATATGTCAACTAAACAAATGTAGTCCTTATCAAGAGCAATATTTTATTAGTTATCAACTTTTCGATATCTCTATTCTGAACTGAGATATACCGTTTGGAAAAAGTGATGCACTAAATCTCGTTCAAGAAATATTTTAAAAATTATTCAAAACCTTCTTTTTCAGAAATAAATTTGAATCGATTGACTCTTCTAAACGCAACTGATAATCAAATAACGAGATTGGGAAGTCGTGGATTCAGTAAAATCAAAAATGTTCAATTCTTATACCTATCGAAAAATAATATTACTCAAACTCAACCAGACCCATTTCGATCGCTGGAGAAGTAAGAAAAAAGCTACGGTATCATCTGAATTCTTGATTTTTTATAGATTAGAACTTCTCGAAATGGATGACGCGTTAGGAGGAGATGCCGATGAGAAATCAGAAAATCTTCGGAATTTCTTCAATTCGAAAAACAAATTCGTTCATTTGGCAAAAATTGAATTGAATAATAATAAGATTGAGGATATTCATCCGAATACGTTCTGTGGGGTATGTAGGAAAGTCTTCAAGATAAAAAGACCAAATGGAATTTCAGGTGGAGGGTCTGAGACGTCTGGAACTTTCCAACAATCGTATTCAAAATTTCTCTTTTGCTAGACATTGTCTCGGAGATTTGAAGGGATTGATGTTGGCTGGAAATCTCATTGAAAAGGTAAGACACAATAAACACTCTAATAGAACAATGAGCTTCTTCAAACTGATATATCTCGCCTGCCGTTGATGCTATCAAAAAGTTTTCAACTAGAGAAATGTTTATCATATATTTTTATACATTTCTTTAGTTGAAAACTTTTTGATAGCTCTAACGAGAACTGAGATATAACAATTTGAAATAGGTTATCGGGTGCCGCTCTATTAGGGCGGCCACGCCAGTTTTTAGCCAATATCAACTGATTTTTCATACAGATTCCAACCGATATTTGGGATTTCCTTTCCTCCGTTTCGACTATGGACATCTCAAATAACCCGATTAATTGTGATTGTGAAACTGTAAAATTACTCAGAGATGATGATGTCAACTTTTTGAATCAAGCTGAAACAAAATGTGCATCACCATCAGAAGTCGAAGGACAACGAGTATTTGAATTGAGAAAAGATTACTGTAGCAGTGTAAGAAATCCAACTGGCAAAACTTCATTCTTTCAATTCTTCATTTTGTTTGTTATTGCAATTGGAAGTGAGTTCTTCTAATAAGTTTTTTTTCATTTCATTTCATAATTTCAGTCCTCTGGCTCTACAAAAAATATCGTGAACGACTGAGTTACATGAGTTCATCGCCAGTTGGATACACAAATCTACAACACGAACAAGCTGTTGAACCGGAATTCGTGTAATTCTCTTCTATTAGAGTGACATTTAGTTGTTTCTTTTTTTACTGATCATCTCTTATCTTTATAATAATTTTTGATTTTCTACGGGATACTTGTTTTGTGAATAAATGATCTTTTTCAAATTTTGGGGTTTTCGCGCGAGAAAAGCAGGTGCAATTCGTGAGAGAGAGAGAGAGAGAGAGAGAGAGAGAGAGAGAGAGAGAGAGAGAGAGAGAGAGAGAGAGAGAAAGAGAGAGAGAGAGAGAGAGAGAGAGAGAGAGAAAGAGAGAGAAAGTGTCCTTGAATGGTACCTTTTGTCGGGATGAAACGGGAAGAAGAATAAGAAATGAGGATCGTCTTCTGCCTCCTCTTCTCCCGTGTTTGACACTTCTCCACCAGCAATTTGTTTCTTTTTCTCGAGATTTAATCCTTCTTTGGTTTCTTAAATTTCACACCTCTAATATAAGGACATCTGAAGGGTGCTCTTATATTAAAGGTTCCTTGGGAAGTTCATTATATCTTTTAATCTTGTCATCCTCCCGAAACATTGTAAATCTTCCAAAGACCTTCAAACGAGGAGTCAATAAAATGACACCCTGTTATTAGAAATTTTATTGGTGAGGTTGTCTTGTAACGGACAATGTTGTAGATATTGTATTAGAAGAGCACTTGAGCCGGAGTGTCTTGACTGCCAGGATAGAAGAAAAGTTAGAGCGTTGGCTTGTCAGCGCTCTCTTCGTCTGCCCCAACTTCAAAGCTTCATAACTCTCTAGCCATGAGAGCTATCGAAAAAGTGTCAACTGATAAAATGTAGATCATAACAAGCTAAACATTTCATCAGTTGCCAACTTTTCAGTATTTTCATTCTCAACGGAGATATACTATTTTGAATAAATCATCGGTTTTTTAAACGGGAGCTGACAAAAACCCAAAATTTAACTCAAATTTCAAAAAATTTGAATTCCCGACAATGTTCAAAATGGCAGCCATTCAATCAACATCAAAAACCCTCTCTCTCTTTTCCTCTTCTTCGCTCATCCATTTCCGTTGACTCTATTAGACTGTCACATAGAATAACGGTTTATGGAATAAGTCGTTCTTCTTCTTCTTCTTCCCGTCACATTTTCCCTCATATCCTCAGAATTTTCTTCCATCCGATCCCATCCGTTTTCGATCCGTTTCTTTCGTGTTATCCGGTCGGCAAATCTCCGAGTAAGAGATTGAAGAGAGAATATCAGTATCATCTATTCTTCTTCTCCTTCTATGTCAATGGGTTACTGACACACGGAGACGACATTCATACTCAAACAATTTCACTAATTTTCTTTTATTTTTCAACATTTCAAACATGAAATTTAGAATTTGATTTTAGAATAAAAAACTGATAAGCTGTAGATATTAAATAAAGTCGTTCTTAGTCACTTTTTTTTTCGAGCTCACTTATCTCAGTTCTGAATAGAGATACAAAAAAGTTGTCTTTACATAAAATGTAGCTAATAAAATGATTAACATTTTATTAGTTGACAACTTTTTGATAACTCCATTTTGAACAAAGTTACAAAGGCTTGAACAAACATCAGCATGATTGGCGAGTCTGCTCCTTGTTTCAGCGAGTGTATCTCGATTCCCAGTGGAGCTATCAAAAACGTGTCATTTGATAAAATATTGCTTATTTTTTTCTGAATATTTTCTTAGTAGACAATTTTTTTGTATCTTTAGTCTAAATTGAGTTATGACAATTTCAATTAACATGTTCTCAAAAATTACCATGAACCGTTCTCCTAATTATTCAAAAATCCCGAACGAATTCCCCAATCTCTTCTCATTTTCCCGGTTTTCTTGTTTTCCGTTTTCATCCCTCGTAGTCGTACACGAGACATACAGACAGAGAGAGGGAGAAAGAGAGAAAAGTTTCGGGTTGGAAACGAACGTATGTCGGATTATCCAAAGTGCACACTCTGCGTCTCCACCAATCTGTATACTCTCTCAAGCATGCTCTCTGAATAAGTGACCGTTCCCTTTTCTGGTGTGAAACCCTCCTTTTCTCGTAAATATTTTCCAAGTTTTTGGTCGACGTCATTCAGGTTGGAGGATTTTCCGAAAAAAGCAGAAATCAGTTGAATCGTTATCTTCTTCCTTCTTTTTCTTTTTCTTCTTATTCAAACACTGATTCATTCAGAAATGACATTTTCCTTTCTACTGTTTTTTTCGTTCGTTCCGTCGTTCCTTTCCACCGATTTCCAATTTCACTTGTTCGTTCCTCATCTCTCTCTTCAGACTTTCTTCTTCTCATTCCGTTTTCTTTTTCGACTTTTCTCCTTTCGTTTCACACCTTTCCACTATTCCTTTAATATAACTGCATTTGAGTTTTTTGTCGAAAGAATTTTAGGATTTATTGAATTATGGGAAATTTTGGGGTTTTTTAGCTTTTGTTTTTTACTGGCAACCGTAATCAGTCACATATTAAGTTGTCAACTTGATAGGTAAAAGCACTTACCCGTGCTAAGAAGTGTTGTTGTATTCTAGAATTTTTTTTTGTAAATAAAAAATCACTGCAACTCAATTTTTTTAGTTGACAACTTTTTTGGTAAACCATTTCTAGGTACAATTGTATCGAATTGAAGATTCTTGGCTTCCCTCTCATATTGAACTGAAACCCAAAAAATTCTAGAAACCTTCCTTTCTGCGAGTAAAAGCCTTCTTTCAAGTGATTTTATTAGAAAAATAATTTGTCAACGACAAAAATAAAGTCAAATTCGGTTCATTCAAAAATTTACACATCCAAAAACGCTCCCAAATACGGTAATAGTTCCAATTCTTGTTTTCATTAAAAACAGTCAGAACTTCATTGGTAGTCTAGTTAAATTTATCTAATGCGCCACAAATTACAAAACAGATCTGTTCAGTTTTTGTGAACATTTTCGAGACACCCCTTTTCAACTTAAAAAAACATAGCTGCTTGAGGTCGCCGCGCTGTACACCAAAAACAGCTGCGCTCTTCTATACGATATATCTCGGTTCTCGTAAGAGCTACAAAAAGATAGTCAACTAAGAAAAGTTAGCCCTTGATATGAGCAACATTTCATTAGTTGACAGTATTTTGATATTTCCAATGGGAGCCGAGATACACGCAATGGAACATTTAGCTAGCACATTTCGGAGATGAGTTAGGTCTTTCCTGACAATAAGGTAAATAAAAAACAGTTTCAAAATTTGACATTCTCTGATAATATTATCTTTTTGAATATAATATTTTTTCATTTTTCTTCCTGTTGTCTACAAAAAATTGAACATTGTGCTTTTTGTTCTTGTCAATTTCTCCAGTTTCCGCGCGGATTTCCTTATTGTTTCTATTCGTGTCTATTTCGACATTTCTCTCTCTCTCTCTTGATCTCTCTCTTTCTCTTCATTTCGATCAGAACATTTCCGTCTCTTTTTTGTTTTTTCTCTCTTTTCTACCGGAGACTCCTCCCGCTCCCTTCCACGATCTGAGACAACAAGAAAAAACAGCCAATTTCTGTGTTTCTCTCGATTACTCTCCATCATTTCTACAGTATTTTTACTTTTGACACTTGGGGTCATCTGGTAGTTTCTCTTTTGAAAAGAGAAGAAAATGAAGAAGAAAATGAGAGAGAAAGAAAGAGAAAAGACACCTGATTGGTTCAAATATGAAAACTGATCATCGAAAAGTTTTTGTTGATTTTTTGAAATGTATTTGTTTCTAGTTTTTACAGAAAATTTGAAATTTTTCGAAAAAATTTCAAAAATCATGCAACAATATTTTCTTTTAGAGAGTCGTTTTAAGAGATGCCACTTTATTAGAGATAAATTCTAGGAGTTCAAAAAATGTATCAAACAATTCTGTCTTGTCCGGTCAGACACAACATTTTAGTCATCACGAAGAAACCCATTTCTCTCTTTTTATTCATCTTATTCTCATAACATCTATTGTGCAATTCCTCCTTCTCCTCCTCCACCTACCCTTCCACCTTCACAAATAATATACATAATAGATGAATCATATCATATTCTCCTTCAAGTTTCCTCCTTTTTTCTTCTGGAAGCTCTCTCTGAAATCGAGGGCGGAATTGTTTCTGGAAATATGATTTCTTCCAAGTTACCTAGTCATACAACAAACATTTCCAAACTTTTATTACAACGTTCCCCTCCTCTATTCCGATTCCATCTTCAGAATACTCCTCCTCCAAAACCTGAATAGTACTATTTAGTTTTACAATGTTTTTTGGGTTTTGAAACCGAAGATTTCTTGTTGCTATCCCTCGATCATACCACTAATATTAGTTTTTTAGTCTTTGGCTTCTGTCTTTTTTTCTAATTAGTAATCAGAATTCTTAATGAGAGCATACACGTACGATCTTTTTGTATCCCTTATTATCTATCTCTATCAATAAATTTCATTCAATTCTCTTGTATTACATTTGTGAGTGTTGTTGGCGTTGGCTGTTGTGGAAGTATACGTGGTGCCTCAAACTTATTTGCATAGTACTGTATTCATATTTTATATATTCAAATGCATTGACAGAGAGAGAAAGAGAGAGAGAGAGAGACCCATTTCTCTTTTCAATGCACAAATTTGCAATATTTGAATCGTTTTATAGTTCGATTGACTTAAAATTGGGTCGAACTTTTTGATTTTGTTTACACTGAAACATTTCGAACTTTTTATGGCGGTTTCAGAGATTTTTCTTTGATTTTATTCAATCAGTAGAAAAACTGTATGTTATTTCAGTGTAAATTTTATTATTTCAGCCTGTTTTAGGTCTGAAAAGCGCGAAATTTTCAGAAAATTGAGAGAAATTAGTGAGATATCCGGGGAGCGGAGCGAAGTTCGCGCCAAGTGTCTGTTTGACGCAATATTGGCGCCCGGCCAAACGACGAACGCGCCAAATACACGGGTCCGAACAGGTTTGAATCCGACACGATGACTCATTTTTATTTATTGTTTTTCAACTTTTTTCACATCAAAAGTTTCTAAAATCAGAATAAACGAGTAAGAATTTGCACTTTCTGCAGCAGAAACCCCGCGAAAAGCCTAGAAAATTTAAAATTTATAACACGGAACCCATTTATCTTCTTCTCGTGTTGCTTATTCACCCAAAAAGATTTATTTCGTTTCTCTCATGAATTTTTGAATTCTCAACGATATTCTTCAATCTTCTTCGCTTTTTTCTCGACTTTCCTCTAAATTTTCCTAATTTCAGACAAAAAGTGACGGGAATTCGCGGCGGAAAAGTTTCGTGAACCATCGCACCACCCCGAACCGAACATCGTCACGCCCGGACATAAAAAGAGCCAAAATAATGTCGAAAAAAGCGGTAAGTTGTTTAAAAAGTTATGAAATTTTGGAAATTAGACATCGTCAGCCGCAGACAGTGATATCTCGAAACTATTCGGGAGCAGTAGCGGTTCCAGAGACATTGACTGAGTCTTTTGAATGCATTTCACAAGGAAAATTGTCATTTTTCCAAGAAATCAAACTTATCTAAATTTGGTCCCTTAACTAACACAGCACAGAGGTCATGAACCTCATTTTGCACTAGAAACATAAATAAAATTGATGATAATTCTACTATGTTTATCATCTTTTTCCTTCTATCACTACCAGAAAATGCATTCAGTTCAGAAACCCTCAGTCCGTTAAAACTGTGTCTCTCTTTGTGAATGTGTGTGTGCAAACCGTCAAAATGGAGGTGGAGCTTGTATAAAACGGGCGGTCTGTGTAGTTTTGTTCTCTATTCCGTTTTTGTATTGTATAGAGAGAAAAAGAGAGAGAGAGAGAGACAACTCTTTCTTCTCTGCTCTGCTCTGTCGGTTTCCTTCTTCGCCTTCTTATCACCTTGTTTTAGAAGAAAGACGAAAGTTTGGTTTTGACTTTCTCCTTTTTCGGTTTTCAAACTTTTTCTTTCGATTTCTCAGCAAGACACTGTTTTCTTGATCACTCTTAAAACCCGTTTCAAATTAAAGATTTAAGTTTTCTCATCTGGAACCTCTCCGATCAATTCAAACTTGTGGAATTCAAAGTCACTAAAAATGGTTGCGGCTGGCGATGTAAATTTAGAATTAGACTATTCTAGGGTTTTCGGGAACTAATTTGAAATAATTTCAGATCAATGTGCGTGTTACTTCGATGGACTCGGAGCTCGAGTTTGCCATCCAGTCGAGCACCACAGGAAAACAACTTTTCGATCAGGTACGGTTTCACATTTTGGTGAATTTTAAGCCAAATTTTTTTTTTAATTTCTTAAAATGAGTCTGAAAAAGTTTTGAATTGGAATTTGGAAATATCCAACCGCACTAGATCCACCCGAATTTGAACTACATCTATTCTAAGAATCTCATCGTTACAAAAAATTTAGGAGTTTGTTATGAAATACTCAGCGTCATCTCTAATTCCATTCCTCTCTCACTATCCCCATCTTTCAGGTCGTTAAAACTATTGGACTCCGTGAAATTTGGTATTTCGGTCTTCAATACACTGATAACAAAGGATTCCCAACATGGTTGAAGCTTAACAAGAAGGTTATGTCTCAAGATGTCAAGAAAGATCCAACTCTTGTCTTTAAATTCCGTGCCAAATTCTATCCTGAAGACGTTGCCGAAGAAATTATTCAAGACGTCACTATGGTTTGTGTTTACTTCTTTTTTGAATACTTTGCGTTGTTCACCTTCCTGAACGATTAGTCATATTGATAACCAAAATACCCGCAAAAAAGACATTTTTGGATATTCTGAAAATGGTCAATTTTTGGTTTTTAGTTGTATCTCGTTGTCTGGCACTCTCTTATTTTCCAATAGTCTCTCTTATGAATATGATTTGTCACTGATAAGTGTGTGCCATTTGCCGAATAGTGTTGGCAACTTCCAGCGGGCAGAGGCTTACACGGAAATGGAAACATTGAAACATTGAAAGAAAAATTGAAAATTTCTAGGAATTCTTACTTTTTTGGAATTTTAATGAAATACCAAATCGATAGTATAGTTGTACCTATCGTCATCATGTGAGAGCCATTTTCCCAGCATCTCAAATAAAACCGTGTTTTGACGGGCCGGGGGTGTAAACATAACTTGGGCGCCTTAGTGGTTTCCGATTACCTCCGAAACGAAAAAAACGATGGAGAGAGAAGATGGTTTAATGGTTTGTAAACATGGAAGAGCCCACCACTTTAGGGATGAGCAACTCGTTTTTTTTTTCGTTGAGAAACAAGAAAAAACGGACGGATAGGTGATGATCTGGGTGGTCTTTTTTGAAGAGAAAAAGGATCAGAAGATCGATTTCATCTTTTTTTTCTGCAGAATTTCCGTTCAAGAACCATCTGTCCTCCAGAATTGTTCATTCTGCACTTTCCAACGGGATGACTCATTTCTTCCCTTTTATTTCCATTGAACTATAAACCGAAACAAAAAAAAACTTTCTGTCTCTCTTTTTGCTAAACACAAAACCAGTGTATGAAGAGAGAAAAGAATGAGTAATCGAAAAAATGATTCATTCTGATGCGGAAGAATTGAATATTCTGAATTGAAAAAAAGGAAATATATTTCAGCGTCTATTCTACCTTCAAGTCAAAGACGGAATCCTTTCCGATGAGATCTATTGTCCACCGGAAACATCTGTACTTCTTGCCTCGTACGCGATGCAAGCCAAATATGGAGACTACGTTCCGGAGACTCATGTTGCTGGATGTCTCACCGCTGATCGGTTTGTCTTTTTCCGAAAATATTTTTTCAATCAATTCTCAATTTTAGTCTGCTCCCACAACGTGTTCTTGGACAATTCAAATTGAACAGTGAAGAATGGGAACGCCGTATCATGACATGGTGGGCAGATCATCGTGCGACGACTCGTGAACAAGCAATGCTTGAATACTTGAAAATCGCTCAAGATTTGGAGATGTACGGAGTCAATTACTTTGAGATCCGTAATAAGAAGGGAACTGATCTCTATCTTGGAGTCGATGCTCTCGGACTCAACATATACGATAAGGCGGATCGTCTTTCACCGAAAGTCGGATTCCCATGGTCGGAGATTCGCAATATATCGTTCAACGACAAGAAGTTTGTCATCAAACCAATTGATAAGAAGGCTCATGTAAGTTGTGATTAGAAGAACGTATCGTGGCATTGCCAGTTTTGGAAAAAAAATTGTGTTTCACCAACTGAGTGATAAGAAGGAAAAAGTCACGAAAAATAATTGAACATTGATTATAAATTTTATGATTCTCATTCAAAAAATGAATTTTTTCAGGACTTTGTCTTCTACGCTCCACGTCTCCGTATCAACAAGCGTATTTTGGCTTTGTGTATGGGAAATCACGAGTTGTACATGCGCAGAAGAAAGCCAGACACCATTGAAGTTCAACAAATGAAACAACAAGCGAGAGAGGAACGTGCTCTTAAGGTCGCTGAGCAAGAGAAACTTACCAGAGTAAGTTATTCTATGAGAAAGATATTCAAAAACTTGCCATTTTCTAGGAAATGTCTGCTCGCGAAGAGGCTGAATCTCGTCAACGTGAAGCCGAGAAGCGTATGCAACAAATGCAAGAGGATATGGAGAGAGCTCGTCTTGAATTGGCTGAAGCACACAACACAATTCACTCTTTGGAGGCTCAACTTAAGCAATTGCAATTGGCTAAACAAGCTTTGGAGCAGAAGGAATACGAACTCCGTGAGCTCACTGCTCAATTACAGTCGGAGAAGGCGATGAGCGATGATGAGAGACGTCGTTTGAGAGATCAAGTCGATGCTCGTGAACGTGAAGTTTACACGATGAGAGAGGAGGTCGAGAGACAGACGACTGTTACCAGACAACTTCAATCACAGGTATTCTGAATAGATATTCTCAGAATTCATCTTCAAGATTACAGATACACACTACTCAACACTACGGAAATCAGCATCACGTTTCCAACGGACACGCTCATGATGAAACTGCCACTGATGATGAGGATAATGGAGAGAGAGGTTTGTTACTTTTCTTATATTTTTAGGATTCATAAAATTTCATAAATAATCTTTTTCAGAATTGACGAACGACGCTGATCAGAATGTACCACAACACGAATTGGAACGTGTGACGGCCGCTGAAAAGAACATTCAAATCAAGAACAAATTGGATATGTTGACTCGTGAATTGGACAGTGTTAAGGATCAAAATGCTGTTACCGATTATGATGTTCTTCATATGGAGGTAAGAATTCATTCTAGAAATGATCAGATCCCAATAACATTATCATTTTTTCAGAACAAGAAGGCCGGTCGCGACAAGTACAAGACACTCCGTCAAATTCGCGGAGGAAACACGAAACGGCGAATTGACCAATACGAAAATATGTAATCAATCTATTTTCTCCTCTAAAAATGCTCATTGGCTACTATTTTTTATTCTATTCCATCTCTTTTCTTTTTATAGGACATAAATTTTCTACTATTATTTTTATAATTATTTTTCCCCTTTGGTTTTTCGATTCACTTCACTTCTTTTTCATCCCATCAACTCCTCCCAATTTCAGTGCCTTTTTTGACTATCCGAAACAAGTTTCCCTTCTTTTTTAAAATACGTTCTTCCCAAGAATATCTCGGTTTTCCACCCATTTCCCCTTAAATTTGTTGTAAGTCATATCCCAAAAAACGTTTCTTTTTTATTCCAAAAATAATTTATGACTGTTTTTTTCCGCTCCGCCAAAAAAGTTTGCAACTTTTTTCCTCTTCTCGAATTCTCTACGCTTTTCTCTAATCACTCCCAAATTGAAAAAAAGTATGTCAATATTATTTTATTAATTATTCCACAACCCCGTCTTATTCTCTTTTATCATGATATTTACAGTTATTCTTGTTGTAACCGATAAATATGCATTATGAAAAAATGAACGAGAAAATAGAAACTTTGAAAGAGAACATTTGTAATAACAATGGGGTAATATATTCAATTTTTGGTTTAAGAAAAAAGAAAAAAAGATTATTGAAGGCACGAAATGCTTCTCCGATGTCCCCTTGGTTTCTGGGTTTGCCAGACGAGGTTTCTCTATTTATTTTTAACTTCAAGCAATTAATTCAGAGATTTTCAGACTTTTCACTAAAAAAATAAAACAAAAAACTCATTATGAAGTACTCGGAGTGGAAAGGACGGCAACACTGGCAGAAATTAAAACTGCTTTTTACTCACAATCGAAAAAAGTAAGATTTTTGATATCAAAAGTTTCTGAAATTCTGGGAGCATAATCCTCATGTTTTTATCATTGTATTCAAGAGTTTTGAGAAAAATCGGACGAAAAATTTTAGTTTTATGCTAAAAAATATGGAAATCGTTTTCTATTTCCCTCTTATTTCGCCTCAGTGTTCGGTAGAGCACACTTGCTGTGATTTCTCGTGTAGTCCCCGTGGACAAGTTGTTTTTTTAGTCACATTTCACATGTTTTTCAGACTTTTATCACACCAAAATGTTTGTATTTTGTCACTTTCAAAATCTGAAATGCTTGAATCACTTTCAACAAAGACACTCGATATTTTTGTTTTTTAAAAAACTCAAATTTTTACTTTTTTATATTTACGCTATGCTTCTGACTATGAAACTGATAACAACTATCATCAAGTTTCATCATTTCATTATGAATATGATTACAGGTTCACCCCGATAGTTTTGAAGACGAATCAGCGACTGATCGGTTTTTAGAACTCAAAAATGCATATGATGTTCTCAGGTATTTCATAAAGTCTGTACAGTTTATTCAATAATGTTTGGTTATTTAGAAGACCCGCTGATCGACGACAATATGATTTTCAGTTGAAAGGAGGCGGAGGAAGGTATCCGAATGGAGGATATCGATATCAATATCCATCCACTGCACCGCCTCAATATGATTTTGGAAGGTGAGAGATTGATTCATTATTCATTGTTTTTTCAATTTTCAAAAAAAAATCATTTTTTCACAGAGATTGGTCCACATATTGGAGTCAAAATCCAGATAATACGAGAGCAACAAGAGAGGAAAGAGACAAATCATCACGTGAATTTATGAAATCTATTGTTAAATGGACTGCTTTTGGGCTCATTCTTGTTGCCATTTATAATGGAGGTTATGTGTTAGTTCATCTCTTTTTTAAAATTCATTATAAGTGAGGAAAATTGCAGATATTTATTGTCTTACAATCAAAAACAACTGGACAAATTGATTGATGAAGACGAGATTGCAAAGTGTTTTCTACGACAAAAAGAGTTTCGTGATGCTAATTTCGAAAGTTCAGAGGTATGAATTATGCCAAAAACCAACTTAGACTTTTTATATTTGATTATTGAAATCACCTAAAATTTCACAAAAAATTTGGAACGCTTCACGAATTTGCGTGTCATCCTTGCGCAGGGGCCATGCTAATCTTCTCTGTATTGTTCCAATTTTAGTATATGTTCTCGGAAGAACGAGATATTCTGAATACGTTCTCTCTTATATAGGGGGTATGTGGAGTGCGGCCGACATCTCACGGGTTCCGCCAGCCACTATGTAATGTGTGCAGGTGGGCGGAGCCTATGAAGAGGTGGAAGGGGGAAGAGAGGAAAAAGGGATTGAAGGAGAATGGATTAAAAGTGTACATGTCTCTTTTCAGGTGGCTGAACTCGGAAGAATGTTGAAAGCAGACGTCGACGAGATTTGGAAGATGAAGGCACAGAAAAATGTGAATGAGATTCGAGAAGAATATCGGTAAGTGCTCTTCTATTAGAGAAACATCCAAAATATCATTTTCCAGATGGTTCCGAGCTCTCCAAGACGCTGATCACATTCGATATCTCAAAGAAAAAAGACAAGAACAAAAGGAGAAAGAGAGGAATAAATGGAGAAATCAAGAGGAGGAAGAATAGAAATTCAGTTAATTGTAGAATAATTTAGGATAGATCTTACTTGAATTCATGTATTGTATAACAAAAACTCGTGCAAAATGCATTTTACGGGTGATCTTGATAGAGTCTAACCCCCAGTGTTATTTGCTTTTTTCTAGTCTGTATCATAAAAAT
Organism: Caenorhabditis wallacei; assembly: GCA_963932035.1. NCBI lineage: Eukaryota > Metazoa > Nematoda > Chromadorea > Rhabditida > Rhabditidae > Caenorhabditis > Caenorhabditis wallacei. Next base: position 3,949,972 of record OZ009935.1, read on the forward strand.
GAATGATTTTAAATTTCCCGTTTTATTTCTTTTGAAGTAAAATTTCTGGTTCAATTTCCATTAATATTTTTCCACTTCTTCTCGATTTTCTTTTCCATTTTATCCCGATTTTTCAGATGGAGGGTCTAAACGTTTTGGTGACTGGATCCACGTGTGGAATTGGTCTTCACACTGCCAAAATTCTCTTCAAAAAGGGAGCGAATATCATTTTGACATGTAGAGATGAAGTTCGTGGCCGTCGTGCAGTTGAACATCTTCTGACCGGGGTTCCACAGGATCAAGTACAAAAAGAATCGGAACGGATTCATCTTTTCACGGTAATTCTGAAATCATCCTTTTAAATTTAACAATTTCTTTCTCTAGCTCGACGTCACAAACTACAATTCAATTTGTGATTTCACAGATGAAATTGGGAAAATGTTCAGATATATTCATGTAATTATCAATAATGCTGGAATTATGGGAGTTCCTTTCGAACTTTCTGTCGATGGAATTGAAATGCATTTCGCTACGAACGTCTTCGGTCATTATGTCGTCGTTGAACGTCTTCTTCCACTACTTATTAAAACTGATCGTCCCGATTTTAAATCTCGTGTTATCGTTGTTTCCAGTGGTCTTTATCGGAATGTAAGAATACTTTTTTATTAGAGGAAACTAATTTTTTCGTTTTTGTTCAGGCTGAAACCATTCCACAAGTTTCGAAAATTCTCGGACAAAAAACCTATGAATACAATCCAAAACAAGCATATGCATTCAGTAAACTCGCCAATTGTCTTTATGCTGTTGCTCTTTCAAAGTGAGTTGATTCTCTTTTCTACAGTAATCCCATGTGATTTCTCCAGAATGTTGGAACCACATAACGTAGGTGTCTACTGTGTCCGTCCGGGATTCGTCAATGGAACTGAGTTGGGAAGAGAAACTCATTGGATTCTTCGTGCTCTTGCCGCTCCGATCATTTGGTTTATTGCGAAATCTCTTGAACAAGGATGTGAAACACTGGTTTATTTGGCAGAAACTCCTGGAGATCAATTGAAAAGTGGAGCAATGTATTATGAGAAAAAAGAGGAAGCATATAATGAAATGGTTGATATTGTAAGAGAATTTTATATTGCGAAATATCTTGTTTATCAAAAACTCTTTTCTCTCTTTCTCTGCCACCATCTAGCCATCTACATTGACTCCGCCCACCTGCACACATTACATAGTGCCTGGCGGAACCCGTGAGATGTCGGCCGCTCACCACATACCCCCTATATAAGTGAGAACGTATTCAGAATATCTCGTTCTTCCGAGAACATATACTAAAATTGGAACAATACAGAGAAGATTAGCATGGCCCCTGCGCAAGGATGACACGCAAATTCGTGAAGCGTTCCAAATTTTTTGTGAAATTTTAGGTGATTTTAGCTAATTTAGTCCAGAGTTGTGCGGAATGTGATTTTCGGAAGACGGAATCTGGAATCTGGAATCCGGAATAAAAAAATTTTCTCGGAATCTGGAATCCGGAAAGCGGAATAATTTTTTTCCCCGGAATCTGGAGTCTGGAATCCGGAATAAAATGTTTTACCTGGAATCTGGAATTCGGAATCCGGAATGCAAAAAAACGCGGAATTCGGAATACGGAACCTGGAATCCGGAATTCTGCACAACTATGGTAAAAAAGTGTGATTATGGATAAAAATTAACGAATAAAAAATGATGTAAGTGCGATCTATTCGCGAGAATTTTTTTGAATTTCAAAAAATTTCTCTCTTACCACAGTTGAAGGCAACAAATTCAAATTAAAGAAAATAGCCAAATCTCGGAAAACGGAATTCGGAAAACGGAAATTTATTTTTTTTCCGGAATCTGGAATACGGAATACGGAATAAAAAAGGTTTCCCGGAATATGGAATTCGGAATCCGGAATGCAAAAAAACGCGGAATCCGGAATACGGAATCTGGAATCCGGAATTCCGCACAACTCTGATTTAGTCAACCAATTTAAATACGTCTGAGCTCTGAGAACTTACATTACGAAATTCTTTTTGCTACTATTTTTGTTAAATTTTCAAGAAATAAATAAAATGATGATTTTCAGACAGCAATCCGTCAAGTCTGGGCAATTCTTCGTCATTTGGAGGATACTGTATGGAAAAGAAATACACAAATGACAGATGAGCAAAGAGATCATGGAGAAACTGTTCGAGAGATTCTCGAAGAATCATTGATTGTTTGAATTATGAAATATATCTGAAATTGCATTGTTGTAAATACTAATTTTCCTCTCTTTTCATTCACTTCTTCCCCCGATTGAAATTATCCCCGTTTCCGATCCGACGTGGCATAAATCTATTGCATCACACACAGACTTTTGAACCGATTTGACCTAGAGGTTTTCTATTTCAGTTTTACGTGTATTTTTATATGTCGCCCCCCGTTTTTTTTTCTTCAGAAATAATAAATTGCTTTTGTTTAGAATTATAGTTTTTCCTTGTCAATGATCGAATTAATTACGATGAGATTTCTTTTGATTTTTCTGAAATTTATGAAAAAGAGACGGAATTTAAGAGAATGGAGGCGGCGAGTGGAGGAACGGGTGTCAGAAGGAATTCCGTGGCATTTTGGTGAGTTTTCAATAGAAGGGCACCTAAAGGGATTACTGTAGAAAATGTTTTCAGGTTACTCGGATTGTGCAATAATTTCGCCTATGTTGTGATGTTAAGTGCTGCGAAGGATATATTGGAGAAAGATTCGAAACATATCGAGAAACCGTGTCGGGTGAGTTTGATTTGGTTATAACTCAGTTAGGAATAGAGATAGAAAAAAGTCATCAACTAATGAACTGTTCAGTTTATTATGAGCAACATTTCATTAGTTGACACCTTTTTGATATCTTTCCTGGCAACCGAGCTATCCTTCATCCAAAATACCCTATACTATTTTCAGCCAGACGTGATAACCAGAGAATGTCAGCTAATGTCAACTGGATCCGTTCTCCTAGCTGATATTATTCCAGCTCTTCTCATCAAAATAACAGCTCCAATCTTCATTCATCGAGTTCCTTTTGGGTTGGAAATCACAAAAAAAATATTCTGAAATTTATAAAAACTTTCAGAATTCGTCATTCAATTGTCGTTTTTCTTCAAGCCGCTAGTTTTCTGATTGTTGGAATCAGCGATTCCACGTGGCTTGCTCTTTTTGGTAAGTAGTCTCGAATTTTTGTAAAAAGCTGAAATAGTTTTCAGGAGTTGTTCTGGCTAGTTTGGGAAGTGGTCTCGGAGAGATTTCGTATTTGGCATTGACTTCGAATTATCCATCGTAAGTGGAAACTACAGTAATCCCATGACTTTTTCTTCTCTTTCAGATCTACGGTAGCCTATTGGTCATCTGGAACGGGCGGTGCTGGATTGAATGGAGCAACAATTTATGCTCTTCTGACAGACTCAAAACTTCTCGCAATTTCTCCGAAACATACAATGTTTATAATGTTGATCGTTCCAATTCTCTTTTCATTTTCCTATTGGTCGATTCTTCAAATTCCACGTAGTGTCCATAGAGCACACTTCCTTCAACCATCAACGTGGATTATTTCGGAAGAGAGAAGAATTGAAGAAGTAGAAGAAGAAGAAGGACTTTTGGATAATCAAGAAGAAGAAGAAGACAGAAGACGGGAAGAAGAATCGAAGATTCAGAAGGCTCTTCCACTTCTTCGATTCATGATTCCATTGATTTCAGTTTATCTTGCTGAATATTATATAAATCAAGGATTACTGGAATTACTTGAATTCGATTGTTCTCATGGATTTGGAATGAGTTCTGAAAGTCAATATCGTTGGTTTCAAGTCACTTATCAATTGGGAGTTTTCATTTCAAGATCATCTTCCAATTATATCACAATTCCAACGAAATATCTCACAACTTTAGCTTTACTTCAAATTTTTAATGCAATCTTTTTCACTCTCACTGCCATTTACTCCATTTTGCCTCATATTTTATTAGCATTCTTCGTGATTTTATTCGAGGGACTCTTGGGCGGAGCCAGTTATGTTAACACATTTCGGGCGGTTCACAGAGAAATTCCCATTGAATCTCGTGAATTTTCAATGGGATTCGTTTCGATTTCCGATACAATTGGTATCGTTTTTGCCGGTTTTCTTGCCATGCCCGTTCACAATCGAATTTGCTCAATGCCATTGTGATTTTTTGTATAATTTCGTGTAAATAATGTATAAATTGTGATAAGTTGTTTTGTCTTCTTAATTTTAAGAAAGAAATCGAACATGAACAAACTGGAGAAATCTGAAAAATGCATTTTTGTAAAGCAAAAACTACTGTAGACTGTAAACTGTGCGCTTTTGCGTAGCGATGTTTGCACAATGTTTCGAAATTTAAAGCGCGAAAAATATTTCTTTGCGCGGTGTTCATCTGATTTTTGTTTTCTGGCTTCATTCTCACTTCTCATTCTTTCCGAAATCGATTGAAATTATCATGTTGCGCCGTATAAAACGTTTCTTCGGCCTCTCGGCTCATTCATATTTTCCGAACAATGAGGTGGCACCAACTCCCGATGGAAGTATTCTCTCGACGATGAGTCGTAAATCGACAAAATCCGAGAGAAAGGCAATGAAAAAAGACAAAAAGAAGAAGAGTCCACTTGCTGACACATCCGCTCCTGCGATCTTTCATGGTTTGTTTATTTTGTGTTTATTTTCAGCGAATAATTATTTTTTCAGTTGCTTCTCAACCATCTGATATCGTATTGGGCGGCGAGGACACAATTCAATGCTCCGAATCAGAAACCGATCGTCAAACTGTCATCACCGACTCGTTGCCATACCGGGATCCAAGCGACAGTGAGTGAATTTTCAGAATCACATAATACCTTATGACTTTCAGAAGTATATCTTGACCCGAATACTGTCCCGTCTGGACCAGCAGGAGGCAGCAGTACTCGCAGTATTGTTGGATCTGATTCTATAAAATCTCGTTTGGAATCAGTTGGAATTGATGGAGCATCTTCTGTTGTCACTTTGCCAAACGTCGAATCTCTCGCTGAATCTGTCTACTCGGCTGATTTCTCTCAAGATACCGTAAGAAAAATCTTCTTATCATTTTACCAAGACTGTTCTGCTTTCAGGACTCGCAAAACTCTCAAATGTGTGATTCGAAGAGCCGTGAACTTCCAGTCGACTGTGATGTTCTGAATGAAAAACCACTGATGACAGTCTCTCCGATTCCATCTCGAATCTCAACAACGTCTTCAGTTTATATCGGTCTTCCAAAATTCGAAATTCTAGAGGCTGCAGAAAAGTCATTTGAGAAATCAGAAGAGATTACTGCCATGAAGAAATTCAACGATGAACTCGACGGACTTCTAAAGACATCGGCTCCACCATTCCAAGTCTCGACCGCCCGCCTTCCACCAATGCTCAAAGAGTTGCCACCACGTGCTCAAGACGATTCGATGCTCAGCGGAACTGATGAGTTCGATGACTCGTCGAAAAACAATTCGGTCGCAAGAATTCTCAATGAATCACACGAAGCAATGATGCGTAGTCCAGAGAACAAACATCTTCGCAGTTGTGGATACTAAATGTATTTATTTATATGTATTGCACGGTTTTATGTAATTGATTGATTGCCCCAGACACCCCTTTTGTGAAATAGTCCCTCTACTCGCTCCTCCTCTAACCATCCCTTAATTTGACCTTTAACTTTGAAATGAAATCAGGTTCCTGTGAATTATGGAAACTTTGCACACTCTTCTTATGGAGATTAACTGGAGGTTCTGTGAATTGCTTCGTTTCCATAGAAACTCCTGAATTGAGAAATTGAGAACCTTTTTGGTCGAATACATTTCCTTTTCAACCTAAAACCACAGAAAGGCACTCAAACGATGAGGATAATTTTCGAAATTGGAGAATGAGCTATTTTCTATACAGTAATCCTGAACCTTAATTGTCTCTGTTAAATATTCAAAATGACCCAATTTTAATTTGCAGATAATTTCGATTCAAGTTTAAAGACACACGTAAATTCGTTAAATGAATCTCATCAAATAATTTTGATTCCACTTTTCACTTGGAAAATGGAAGATTTTTAGTAGAAATGTGACGAATGCCTGCCGTTGTATTAAAATAATTTTTTATGGACAAAAGACATCAAAAATACCTAGAAAGACTCATTTTTCGAAGTTACGTGAACCGGAATTTTCGCGAATATAAATATAAAACATGAAAAAGAGGATTACGGTATCTCCTACAAATATTGAGATAAATAGAAAGATATGCTTTATTCAAATTGATTTATCTCAGTTAGGAATAGAGACAGAAAAAAGTTTTCAACTGAGAAAATACTCAACATTTCATGAACTACAATTCATTAGTTAACACTTTTTTGATATCTCTATTCCCAACTGAGATATGAATTCTCCAATTTTAGTGATCATTGATAATGCTGTTTTATTGATCTTCTCTCTTTTTGATTCCAATTTGTATTTCAAATAAAAACGAAACTGATATATTTCCTTCTCTTTGAACCTTTTTCTGATTAACTCATATTTCTCCTTTTCTCTCTTTTTCTCTCTTTTTCTTCTTCTCTCTCATCATCTCCTCTTTCGTCTCCTCCTTCACCTTCTTCTTCTTCTTTTTCTCTTCTCTCACAACCACAAAAAAAGAACATTCGTCCTCTCTCTCTCTCTGTCTCCTTCTCTCTCTCTCTCAAAACGTGCAGAATGGGCCAAGTGAGAAACGCTCCGTCTCCCTTCCCTCCAGTTCTTTTTCTCTTTTTCTATCTCTTCAATTCTGTCTCGTTTCTCTAGAATCTCTCAATCATTCAATGATCTCTCTGTTTTTGTCGTCGCCTTGGCTCTGTGTCCTTTCCTCCTCCATTTTCATATATTCCTAATTTCCCCATTCGTTTTGGTTTTCTGTCTTTTTATTTGACATCTCCTCTCTTATCATCTTCTCTTTGTTTTGTGCTCTTTTCAACTGATAATAAATTTGTTTCTTGTAGGTAATACATCTATCATTTAGAGGAGAAAAAGAAGAAAAAGAAGGCCTAAAAACGTGGAATTATGACGAGGGTAAGTGGAGAGAAATTGGATTTTTTAGGATGAGATGATTACTGTAGGATTACGGTAGCTTAGAAATTTCGTGTTTTTGTTTTGAATCTAACAGTTTTAGGCCAAAGTTTAAATAAATTTTTTGTTGCAACTTGGGTTACGGTAGGACTACGGTAGTAAAAATAGTAAAAATAGAATTTTATTTAAAATAACGTTTTTTTCAACAATTCCGTTACCAATTTCTTCATTTTCTTCAAACATTTCACTTTTGAGAACGTCTTTTCGAAAACCGAATAGCCAAGTCGAAAAAAAGCGAAAAGAAGCAGATGGAAAAGTCATTCCATCTAAGGGAAATGAGTCTCCGAGAGCCGAAGAAAACGGAGATTTGACCTACTTTTCTCTAATGTGCACTTTCGACGAAATTGGCATGACTTGTCATAAATAACATTTTGATTTAAATTTTATTCTTCAATTTATGAATACCATAGACAAAAATAGAAATCAAAGATTCAAAAAACTATATATTTTAATGTAATTACATTCGATAAAAGAATTCCTTTTTGAGAGATAAAAACGGCGGAAATGAGAAAAAAGAAGATAGAAAAGAACGATAAGATTTATGATTTGATGGATAGACTGACGTTTTTAGGGGTAACTATAGCGTATAGCAAAGGAAAGAAGGAATGTACTTAGTACCCCTTCTTTTTTCTTGAATGTCAATTTTCAAGGGATCGTATTTCGCTTCCCAATAGAGATAGAAAAAAGGTGTCAACTAATGAAATATAGCCCTTAACAAGCTCTACAATTCATTAGTTGACAACTTTTTTGTATCTCTTTTCCTAACTGAGATATTCTTTTTTCAAATAAATGATTATCTATATCGAATCATTTTCCAGAAAAACAAGAAGAAGAATCAGAATAAACCAACTAAACCGAAACCAACTCCACCACCAACAAGTTCCTCTCCTCCTGCTTATTCAGATATTGATTATTTGAATCAAGAACCATCGGAACCTCCACCGAGAACATGTTTGGATTATGCGATTCCAATTGACACTCAACCAGATTATAGTGAGTTCACTTTATTAGAAGGGCATCTATTTTTTCTATTTTTTATAGGAGGACCTCTGAGACAGAAACTTAAAGAGACTTTCCAAATGTATGGAAAAGATGGAGATGGTCCAGTTGAGGTTCCATTGACGATTGAAGGAATTGTGGGAAGATTGACATATCCGGTTCCAGAGGAGAATTTTGAAGATGTAAGTTGCAATATTTTCAATGGCTTATAACTCGATTCTGGTTAGAGATATCAAAAAATGGTCAACTAAGAAAATGTTTATCATGTTTTTTTGCACATTTCACTAGTTGATCATTTTTTGATATCTCTAAGCACAATCAAGTTATGGACCTTCAAACATCTTATATAAGGGCGGCACCCTATTTCAGGATTAACAGTGTAATCATATCAATTCTAAAAATCCAATTTTCAGTTTCTTGTCCATAAAACCGAATTACTGGAACTACAAAGAGAAGGCGAGGGATTCGATGAATGTAAGTCTTCCCCTGCAATCGCGCTCCACAGATAATCTATAATTCAGTGTTGGCAAAATCAGACGACTGTTATTTCTATTTGGAGACGTGTCCAGCCATTAAAATAAGTGAATCAGCATTGTATCGATCTTATGGAGACTGTCCACAAAAGGATTTTTTGATGGAAACTCATGAAGATCTTCATAGGATTTATATGAATGTTTTGAGAAGAAATGTGAATGGAGAAATGAGATGTGTGATCGATTTTGTGAATTCTTTGGAGAATCGAGAAGAAATTGAGGTTAGTTGAAGAAGAGAAAGAATGGGAAAGTGAGAGAGTGCAGACGCGCAGACACTCTCGTTTCTCTGCGATCTCTCCTTTATCTTAAAATGACTGTATCTCGGAAACTAGAAGAGATAGGATAAAATTTAAAAAATTTCAGAAAGCTTGTTCCACCAAAAAGTCGATGCTCGATTTCTTCGCCCGTAATCCATATCATTATCTGAATCGAGAACTCTTCAAATCTTGCCTTCATTTCTGTGATCTAATTGGAATAACAGTCCGTACTCACATGGCATTGATCACAGATCTTGAAGACAGTTTTCACGTTGACGGACTCCCCAGAAATCTCCGATATTCTCGACAAACCGATAAAAAACTGGATGAAATTCGACAAAATCGAGACAAAAATGTGCAAGATTTGTCGCATTGTCATCGAATTATTCTCGCGAATCTCATCAAAATGATGCCTTATTTTCTGGGAAGTGGTGTCGAAGAATACATGGAAAATGATGAAAATGCAAAGAAATGGAATGAATTAAAAAGAGAAAGAGACGAAGAAGCCGTTTCGAAACCACGTCTTCGAATGGATTTAGAAGGAGTTTTGAATGCAGATTATAAGTTTAGAAGAGTATGAATTCCCTCTTTTTCTCTCATTCAAACATTTTTCCATTTTCAGTTCGCCCGTCCAACTTCAGCTGCTCAAATGGAGATTTTAAAAGAGATTTTGGATCGAAGTAGTGATGAAAAATATCAAAATGAAAGAGATGCAAGATGTCAAGAATTTGTTGGAAATAGTCAAGAGGCTCAAGAAGCAAGGAATAATTTGGCTGCTTCATTGGAACCGGTAAGGGATTGGAGATCTTTTGAGAAATATATCTCGGTTGGAAACGAAGAGGTGTCAACAGATGAAATATTGATATTGATAAGGGATACAATTTGGCAATTTGTATCTCTCACAGGAGCTCTGATATTAAACTCCGAGGAAATGGCGACTGGTCATTTTTGAGGAAGCCGACTTTGAGAGTGCACCAGGCCTGCTCGGCAAAAATTTGCGGTTGTCGAAATTTGCGGAATTTTCCGAAACTTTGTTGCCGATTTGCCGTTGCCGAATTCGGCAAATTACAAAACAAAAGAGAAAAATGAAAATTTAGCATGTTTGTTGCTGGAACACCAATTATTTATAACTTTTGGTAGGCTTTTCATTTCTACAGTAATATTGCAATTGCAATCATTTTTTACTGTTTTCAAAACAGTTTTGCCATAAAAAGGCGAACAAATTTTATGTTGCTGAAATTGCCGAGATTTATCGTCTTTTGGCGTTTGCCGATTTGCCGAAAATTTTGTGTTTAGGCCTGGAGTGTACCATTCTCTCAACAAACATTCAAATCATACGGTATCATCAGTAACCAAAGTTTAAATAAAAATGATTTTTTCCAGCTTCCGGTGGTGAGAAGTGAAATATAAAAAATGTACCCAAATTCAAAATTCAGTCAGAATTCTCCCGTATTCTCCTCTTTAAAATAAATATTTTTCAGCTGGGACTGGCCCCACTCGCAATGGAAAGAATGATGAAAGAATTGAGAGATGTCAATCTTCAATAGTTTCTCTTTTCTTTTTCTTTTCATCTGTATACTGTAACTGACCATTATGTTTACTTTCTTCTTTTTTCCCATGGCTCACCCTCTTTCTCTCTCCTTTTTATCCTTTTTCTTCTTCTTCTTCACCCCTTGTGATTCAATCACTTTTACTTTTTTCTCTCTCTCTCTCTTGAATCAATCGTATAGAAAATATTCTTTAACCTCTCAAAAATAGAATTTAATATGAGAGTAAATCTAGAAAAGAACTCTAGTTTAAAACCGCTAATTCCATTCTTTTTTTCATAATTAACTCTTTTCAAAAAACCAAATTTTCCTAGATTTTCATGACTTTTCATTTCCGTTGCTTTATCACTTTTCTTCCGCTTCCATTCCCATTCCCCCGTTTTCCATCTTTTGTTTTTCCATTCCATTTGAACTTGTATTTCCGTGTGAATTTATTATATGAGTGCTCTTATAATAGAGGCCTTTTAGAGAACAATTTTCTTTTCTTTTTTTTTTGATAAAGTTGAAATTGGTTATTTTTTTGAATTTAATATTTATTACTTTGTTGAGGTTCTTGTAACCTTATTCATACTTTTTTTTTTTGAAATTGTATCATTTTTATAATTTTCCTAATTATTCAGAACAATGGGTGGATTTTTGTCAACACCGGAGGCGCCGCCGAGCTCAACCGATTCGGTTATGAGTGAGTTTTTTTGAATGAAAAATATACGTTTTTCGAAGAAATTCGGTATCGAATTTTCAAATTCCTGCTCAATTCTTTTGCATAATTATCTGATTTTTCAAAAAAAGCTTGAAAATTTCAACTTTTTTCAAGGGAAAATTCACATTTCTGTTCAATTTCAAGTCGAAAATTTACCGTTTTCATTACATTTTCTGCCAAAATTTCCATTAATTTTAGAAAAGGAAACTTCAAAAATAGAATATTTTTCTGATTGTTTTATCCTTATTTTCTTCCAGAATTCTTCTCATCTCGCAAACGTCAACAAACGGATTCCGTCGGTCCACGTCCAACGAAAATCCATCGAAGTGAAGAAGTTCAAGAAGATAGTGATGAGGAGGAGGAAGAGGAGGAATTTGTGGAAGGAGAAGAACAGGAATTGATGAAATTGACAGAGGAAGAAGCTGATGAGGAAGTGAATGATGAGGATGAGCAAGTTGAAGATGGAGTGGATGAGGGAGAGAAAGAGATCCACGTGGAATCGGAGAATCAGGAGAAGGAGGAAAATGGGGAGGAGGAGAAGAAGGAAGAGGTTGGATCCAATGTCTTCCAAGCTCCTCCAGAAGACGTCGAAGAGAAACAAGACAGTGAGTATTCAGAATTCCATCTTTTTTCTTCAAATATTCCTTTTTTCAGACTCAAATGGAATCGATCACTCTGAATCTCTCGAATCATCTCCAGAAGCAGTCAATGGAATCGATTCTCCAGAAGAGGGATCCACAATGATTCCAAAGGATCCAATTCCATCCGCAATTGCCGTCTAAACTCCACAAAAATCTATGATTCTCATCTCTTTTTTTTAATATCTTCAATTGGCTTTCTTCTTTTCTTGTTTCATTGGCCACTTTCTCATCTCTTCGTAATTTATTTTCTGCTCAACAGAACTTGAACATCGAAATAAATCTATTATTCTCCATATATTGAAGAGTTGAATGACTATATTCACAAGTGTATGAAGAGGAATCGGGAAGTAAAAAAGGGAAAAGAAGACCTCGAAAAATTGAGATCTTAGTTAGTTTACATGATAAAACAATTGAAGAATTAGAACGGGAAGAGATATTTAAGCATTCGATAGATTTGCATTTTTAGTTTCTCCTGTGAGATTCCATCCAAGAGATAAGTCACGAGTTGCATCAAGTTTCGCGTAATCCACATCATCCATTTTCTGGAAGAGCTCATTATAATTACAATAGCAACTGAAAGAATAACTTACATCAATAGTCCAACTCGAGAGAACCGACATAATGGAAGCGCTAACAGGACAATTGATTTCACGAAGGAATCGAGTGATATTCGGAAGACGTCCTCCTTCCACATTACTGCTCATCGCCCATAGAGTCCATTTTCGAAGAAGAACACATTGTTCATAACTCCAATTTGGATTCATAATTGGCCCTCCATTCAATTCAAACAACGCATTCTCATAGACACGGAACCAAAGAAGCGGGAATGAGCGAATCATTGAATCCATGTGATTGGTACGAACATAGTTGAGAAGACTACGAAGAGAATTCCATTGTTTGGTTATTTGAAGACGAGTCATCACTTGATCAATACTCTTCGGATCATTGAATTCATGGTCGATGATGAGACAAGCGATGAGAGTTGTCATTGCAGGAGTACGTGATGGGCATTGAAGAAGTGTCTTGATCAACAACATCTTCTCTGGTTCTCTTTCGTTTTTGTATTCTGCATTTTCGTATAATCTTTGATAGAGTTGATCTTCTACGGAGGAACTGAAATTATCAATGAAATCATTAGAATCGAATAAATATAACTCTCACCATAAAGTAGTCAAATCAGCATCAGGACAGAATTCTCTGACATCTTCATCAGTGAAAATACGGAGAATGATACACGTGGCACGGATAACTGCAGTGAATCCACCTTTAACTTTATGACCTCCTCTCAAAAGAATATTCCCGAGTCGACGCATCAAATTCTTCTTATTCAAACTCTTACATAGAGTGACAACTTTGTCGAGAACTGGATCGAAAAGTGGAATACGAAGCTCATTTTGATCATCCGGTTCCTCTCTTTGATCTGTGAACGAGGTTCCACCAATCGACTGAAAGCAAAGAAAATGTTGATAGGATCACAAAAAAATTAGGTTACCTCATTCATATCAACATGACTGAACGGAATACATGATTCCGCGTCTTCCACCCAATCCATAACGAGATTTTCATGAAGTTCTGCCAAATCAATACCGTTTGCTTCGGCAATCTTTTCCACAACAAGGCATTTCTTCGCTACATCCGTAGAATTATCCCATTGAATCATGTCATTATAAATCAATGTGCACAACTCCTTCACATTCTCAATGTTATCAGCTGTCTTCTCATTATAAAGTCCTTTCTTTTTGAGCTCAAGTTCAGTGAAGAATTTGGCGATTCCATCTTTTAAACGAGCACATTGCTCCTCCATTTCTTCCCGTTCTTCTCCAGATAATCCAGTCACCCATTTCTCCGAAATATCGACTCCCATTTGAAGAAGTTCAATTTTGACATCGCTGAGAATAATCTTTTTGAATAAGAGAGCAATTGTCGAGATAACGACGGTACGTTGAGATGCCGAATTAAGAAGTTGAAAGATTGCACTTCGTTCTCCTTCTGGTAGACTCTTTCCGAACATTGCGTATTTGTTTGCGTGTGCAAAAATGGCAGATGATAGGAGCTGAGATCTCGAGAAACGAGCAGCGAGCCACGAGACGTCACGAAGGAATGCTTGCCAGATTGGAACATTGAAAATCGACAACTCAGCTTTCACAATTCCCATCACAGTCTCATCAGTCTCTTCTTTTTTGCGGAGAAGGAAAGCATGGAATGGGAGATTTTGTTTCGCCTGAAATAATCAATTTTATAGAAAATTTTATAATTGAATTGAAGTTACCGATTTCGGCATATCAGTGATGATGACGCTGTTCCTCTCATAAACCATATTGTCTGAATCTGGATTCAATGTATCCGAGAGTGTGTTTCCATCATCTTCATAAACTCGACGAAGAGAGTGACCAAATGGTTCGACAATTCGTGCTGTCTTCTCAAATTCTTTCTCATCTTTCACCAGAATACTCTCTCGTTTCGTAAACCAAATTGATTCTTCCTTACTTATGTGATTTGTTCGTCGGTATGACCAGAGGAAAAGCATTGTCTGAAGAATAGGATCTTATGAGAATTGAGTGTGGTCTCTTACAGTTTTTAAATTCTTATTGAATGCCAACTCAACATCTTCTGTGGCATGCTGTCCGAACGAGGTGACAATAAATTGAATGACTTCGTAATTGTATGGACAAACGACGTAGAGAAGGCAATGCAAATAATTGCAAATACATGTTGCCTCTTCTTCGACGGCAAGCTAGAATATGATTTAGAATTCTGATAGTTATGATCTCAACTCACTCTCAACGCGAGTCTCGCTAACTCGATATACTTCTGTATCTCTTCACGACGAATCTCTTCATCTGAAAGTCTTCCAGCTGAAGATGCCTTTCGAATCAGAAGGGCCGCATATCGAACCATGTATTCTCCAACTTTTGTTCTCGAGTTTTTACATAACTTCTCCACGAACTTTTTGACATAACTAAAACAATCATTCATGAAATATTTTTTAGATTCCAACTTACTCATGAAGTTTCAATGGAGACAATGGCTGACGGAGTTCAACAGCTTGTTGCAATACCTTGTCGACGAAATCAGAACTGTTGAAACTGACACGAATACCTTCTTCGGCGAGTTTCTTCACCAAATACTTCTGTTCGTAATATGTGATGATAATTGAAATTTTCTCCGAATTCTGAGCCAATAAACTCATAACAAATGCCAATTGCAAGTATTGAAGAGTCGCTTTAGCAGAACTTTTGACACCTGGTCTTTTTTGAAGATCTGATACAACTCTATCAACACGTTCGAGAGGAATTCCACTGAAGAGAGTGACAGCATGCCAGAAGTCAAACTTCTTCTGTTGAAGCATTCGCTCGACAACCGACAAAACTGGTTGCTCAATGTTGAGGATTCCTTGAAGATAATCTTTAGCCCAACATTCTGAAAAACCACAATAAAAATATAAATAGACTAATCAAACTGACTAAGTGATCCGGCGAAAACACGAGCTGAAATATCAAGAAGATCCTGTGAATGCATGGCAAGGAACATATTCAATTGCTCCCAATTCGATCTGAAGTCGTTTGCTTGTTCTGCGGAAATCTCTGAATCGTATGGTCGTGCAGCCGATGGAGCGACTTGAGCAAGATAAATAACACCTTGAACACCTTCAAAAAGTGCTGGATCACAAGAGAAATCATATGTTCCAAGAGGTTTTTTGAAATCGAAAATGCGAAGTTTCTTCGGTGACATGATATCTGTAGATGAATCAGTTGATGATGCAGGAAGGAGAGAGACGTCATCTGAACGGAACATTTCCTGCTTTTCATTCTCATTCTCTTGTCCACGAAGTGATTGTTTGATGATATCTTCTCCAAGATTGAAGAAAGCTTCCAATTGCAATAGAAAGTTCAAATCTTCATTGATCACATCGAATGGGAAACGACGGATTGTTTCACGGACAACACGAGCGAGACGTTTGACAACAAATGCGATCTGAAAGAAAATACATTTTTTAATCTCGAGATTTCTGCAGCTTACATGATCAGCACGAACAACTTCTGTTTCGTGTGGTAATAGTTCCGGTAGTCGATATGTAATCCAACTGAGGGTTTCGACAATTGGATCGAGCATTTCTCCAGTAGGTTTTGTCCATACATTTATGAATTCCACGTATCCAGTGATGTATTCTATGATCTTATCCGAATCGTTTTCAGCATGAGCTTTTGCCAAAAGCATTTCGATAAGATATACAACGGAAATTCCCATATAGCTGCATTTGTTAAATTTCTGGAAAAATCGAAAAGTATTGATAAAATATCATTAAAAACATACCACACTAATCGCAGTGTTCTCTTCAATCACTTTCTCCAAAAAGTTTCTCTGCCATTCCATATCCTTGAAATCTGACATCAAAACCGCTTTCGCCTGATTCTTCTGGACATCTCTGAGAAGGACAAGACTCTCTTTCAATTGTCTTTCCGGATCTTCGAAATCATTGTCACGGCATACATAATAAGAAAGTAGCTCTTCTCCAATTCCAAGAATCTTCGCTCGTTCTTCTACATTTTCTCCAGAAGCAGGAGTATCAGCAACTTCTTCGATGAATGAAAATATCAGGGAAATAGTCTTGATCCGTTCACGATCTCCAAGACTGTCAATATAGTTGATAATTGACGTTGTGACATCTTCATGATACATCATGTGAATGATTGCAAACGATTGAACATATTCAATTTTCACATTTCGTGTCTCATTGCTCCCTTGCATCGCCTTTAACAAATCGAGAAGTTTGATAATATCAACAAATCTTGAAGCCTTTTCACGTTGTGCTAACATACATCTGATTGTCATGATAATATCCATATTAGCATCAGGAAGAGTCAACAATTCAATATCATGTCGTCCGAATCCATATGAAGCGAGCATTTTGTAGAGTTCCGTTCGTTTGCATACCATATTCATCTCGTCAATCTCTGATCTCAAAAGTGTTCGACTAGCTAACACTTTCTCGACAGCTTCATTCAATTCAACTGGCCATGGAATTTTAGCTGTTGATGCAATGGAAATGATCGAACGGCATCGACGAGTTTCATCTCGCAGACTTGCACACAATTGAACACATTGTTTTTCCCATCCGAATATATTCGCTTTCGAAACAGCGGCTCCAGACATCATCTGAATGTAATTGACAATGGTCTGTTCTTGATCAAGATGACGTTCGACCATGAATGGAACTACAAATTTCTCAATTTTAGCATGAGTTGTGTTGGGATTCGTGAGTGCATTTTGAAGAATTTTGTGGCAAATTCCTTCAGCTGTTAATCCTTGGAACACTGAAAAACTGATTGAACATTCGTAGACCTCTTTCAGATGTTTCAGCTCAATCAAATCATAGTAAATCTTCTTGATTCGAGACATCGATGATGATCCTCCGTTCGTGAAGCAATTCAATTTTGAACCGAATAGAAGGAAGATGCATTGATTCGCTGGCGTATTTCCATTCGACACCAATACTTTTGCCATTGTATCATAACTACTGGCTGCTTTGATCGCATTATCTGGCCAATTTGAAGAATCACGGCATTCGAGAAGTGGAATCAAAGTGGTTAAAAGGTTTTCGAGACATGGAACGAGCTGAAACATTTATTTTTGTTATGGAATATTTTCTATCAATCCAACCTGCTCCATCATCATAACACATTCTGGAACGATATCAACAGTAACATGTTCAATTACAGTACTCCAGTTCTTTGTGTCCGAGGATATTGCATCTATGAACAAACGGAACAAGCATTCCAGCCGAGTGTCGATATTTTCCTCGTCAGCCCACAAATAGTCGATGATTGTTTTTCCGTGTCGGCTGAAGATAACTCGAGCTTGCTGAAAATAGATGAATAGAACTCATCAGATCAATTTCCAATCATACAGAGAATTGTCCGTTTGAAATGAATTCATTATACATTTCAACCCATGGATTTCCATCATGCAATGCGTCAACAAATAGATCCCAAGTCGCTTCATTCATCTGATTATTCGATTCATTTTCTCCTGGACCCATAATAATTCGATATGTTCCCCATGTATAACACAATGATTCAATCATTTTCAACGTATCCATATCACTTATTCTTCGCTTCTTTGCATGTGTCAAATAAGTACGAATACGATCACATCGACGACTCATTGTGACAAGTGTGAAATATGTTTCCACGACCATATTATGATCTAGAATTCGCCCCATCGTTTGCATCAAAGTTTCAAATGATTCATCATTTTCATCACATGAATCCATCAAGTAATGAACATGTGCTTTGTATACTTTTTGGACGTCAAGATTGAATGTGACTGCGAATTTTTCAGCTTCTTCGAATCGGTTGTTCTTGAGAAGTGAGTCGAAACGCATTTCAGGGCGAGATTGAGAGACTTGACGGAGAGAAATTTTAGTCGTTTTTTCACCTTCAAAGTTTTTATTCTCAATTTCTTCAACAGCCATCAGAACACGATCACTTGATCCATATGAAAACATTGTGGTTGCCTGGCTTGTTGGCAGAGAAAAGCTGCTTTCTCTTCTTGTTCTATCGTAGATGAGCATCTGAATAAATTATATTGAATTGAAGAATAAACACATTTTGTTTACCTGAGTGACGTCACTTCCAGCGCGAGTCGATGTGATAGCGAAGAGCTTCGGTACATCTACATCATTTTTGTCGATAACGACAAAATCAAGAATCTTGTCTCCTTCAGATAATTTCACGTCGAACTCATGCCAGAATGAAAAAGTCAATGGATCGAAAACATGAATCCAGCCTTCAGAGTCAAGATGAAGAGAGAATCTTCCACCATCACGAACCCGAACGAATTGTTTCTCTTTTCCAATTACAGAAAACTGAGAATCTGCCAGACCGCACCAGTGAAGTCCACGATTCTTATCAACCGAAACAAATGATTGCAGTGGTCCATTGACAATTGAAGTGATTTCTTCGCATCCATCTTGGAGAGTAACAGATTTAGAATTCGCTTTTTGAAGTGCCTAAATATTATTATTAGTGTTAGAAGAAGTATTTATAATACCTGTTGAAAATATTCCTGGCTCTGTTCTGTTTGAAAACTCTCAACACGATTGTTCTCTTTTGCAGCAGCAACATCTCCTTGAAGCATAAAAGTGTGCCATTGACCGGTACGACTTCCAAAAGTGAGATAACAAACCGATGGAGTTGGATTACAGAAGACAAAATCAATTTCATGTGGAGCATCTTCATTGATATAAATCTCCTTCTTTTCCAAAGAAAGAACTACAATCTTTCGCTTGTCGACAATTCCGACGAAAAATGCAGAGCTTCCAAGAATCTCGAAGTCAGTGATGGATCCTGAATCAAGAAATCATAAAAAACTTAATTTTATATTGAAAAAACTGAAACCTTCTAGTCTAGTGTTGAACGAGTACTCAGTTTTCTCTCCAAGTGTGAAAACAGCTAAATCGGAACACGAGGCAAGAACGAGGAAACGTTCGTTGCTTTTCGGTTTTAATTTCCATTCTGGAGACGAATTGTCGATGGTATTCTGATCAGCTACTGAAATAAACAAAATAAACGATTTCTAAGGATCCAGCACTTACAAGGAGAAATATGTGCGACGGTACAGACATCATAAAGTCCAACAGTGGATGTTGCGGCATCCACGTCCTCGATTTCTTTCGTCTCGCCAAGACGACCCATTCTGAAATACGATTCGAGACTAGAAAATGAAGGTGAAAACTAAAAGTATACGAAGAAACAGTTAAAAATATTTTGTGAAAAAGTGTCTTTGAAATTGTCGGCTACCCGCCGAAAAGAGGGGCGCGGTGGGGCGCAAATGTTATAAAGCAATTAAACTTGATTTTGAGAGGGAAAATTGAAAAGAGAAACTTTCAAAACTCTTGAAGTTTGTTTCTGAGAAAGGAATTCTTATTAATTAAACCAAACAGAAAAAAGTTTCGATCTGAAACAATCTTAAAATTTCAAATTTGAGGCTTTTTAACAGAAGAATTTCATCAAACAATCAAAAATAACGCTTTCAGAAGTAAAACACATCATTCCCGCCGTCCGAAGAAAAGGAGAAACAAATATTTCATTGGAGCGTGTTTGCATTCTGCTCTTAAATTTATGGCGGCAATTTGAAAAAAAAAAGATTTTAGGTGTGGTTACTGTAGCTCAAAAAGTACGCAAACACTCGAATTTGTTACCGATTTGGCGATTTCTCTCGAATTTCTTTCCTCACTCGTTTTAAACAAGTTTTTGTTGAAGAACTGAATTTTCTGATAACCTAAAAACATTTAGCTAAGCGAATTAGTTGTTTTTCAGGAAAATGGCTACAAGCGTCAATTCTCACAACTCGTACAGACCAGAATCTATAAAACTGAATAACAGTGAAGCTTCTCCAGAAGGCAAGTTTTCACAAACGAGCGGAAAATCAGCCACAAGAAGTTCCGAAGAAGAGAAGAAACGAAATATGAATAGTGCCGAGTGCTATGATTGTCATGAAATGATTCCACACAGACTTCTCTATATTTGTCATTATCCGAGATGTTATGGATGTTATGTGGCAAAAGATACCGCTTATAACACTCCTTTTCATTTTTATGAAATCGAAAAAGTGTTCTGCTCGAGATGTTCTTTCATTGGAAATCATATGAAACATGAGGATTATATGGAAGAGGCACATCCTGTTGCTGTAAGCAAAGTTCGAGTTGGTAATTAAAATCAAATCATTTTCAGACGAAACTGTCATCGGAAAACAAAGAATTGGAGTTTACATTCAGAAAACTGGCATATTTGGATTCAGAAGATGTCGTGGATAATATGATTACTTCTGAATTCAAAATGCAGAAACTTCCAGTGGTATGACTCTTGAAACCCCTTTCTGAACCTCAATAAAATTATTTCAGCTCGCGGTTTCGACATATCTTCTGAATGCAGAAGACACGAAAGAATGGGAATCGAGAAAGAAAATGATAGACGAATTCAAGGAAACAGTTGAGAAATGCCGTGCGGATGGTGCTGATTTCGCCAGAGAGCAAGCGGTTAAAGCACTGGTAAAAGAGAATTTCAATTCGAATCATTTCACAAATCAATTCAGAAATGCTATAACGAATTCGTAAAAACAGTGAATGAAATAATTGATGAGGATGATGTAAGAACGGAGAAAAAGAAGAATCAGAATAAAAGAAGAGAAAGTCGTCGATCATCTTCATCTCGAGATGTTAAACAAGAAGAGATTCGTATTCCAAAAGAAAATATGAATTTGAATAGAATGAAACAAGAGGATCCAGTTACTCCAACTGCAACTGTAACGTCAACTTCGATTCCAGTCACAAAAGTGAGGAATGATTTCTGAAAAATAGAAAATCTTTTCAGTTCCAATAAAATATTATATTTTCCAGGAAGCCGATGAAATTACCGTCCGAATGTTATTCCGTAATTTGAATCTTCACTACGATCAAATTCGTGATGATATGCGTTTAGAGCATGCTCTCCACATAGTTTCTGAAAAACTTCAAGAATATTCCGGAAGTATTGAGAATAAAAAGGCGGCTGCTAAGCTGTTTCAACAGAAATACGGCGTCGATCTCTATTATCGGTTTGTTTTTTTCAGAACAGTTATCATTTGAATTTTCATTTTTCAGACCGTAATCACAATATGGGCACCCTTCAACCTGTTCAATTCATAATTCTTTGTTTCTCAACCATTCTGTTTCAATTTTGTGTTGTTTAAAGTTTTGTGGTCATAAAATAATTCCTTTTTAAAATCTAAAAAACGTTTAAATTTATTTGTCTACTTTTAGTAAAAACATTCTTAAAACCAAGAAAATAAGGAAGATTATTTGGCAGAAAAAGAAACGGCTAGCGTCAAAGAAAACAAAAAAAAATTGAAAAAAAAAAGAAAAGAATATGCGAAAAAAGAAGCTAGAAAGAAAAAAAGAGAAATCATCAGAAAAGCAGTGAGTTTTTTAAAGTTTAAAAACATTTTTCATCAATAAAAATGGTGTTCCAATAAAAGAAAGAACCCGCGAAAAACACAATTGATACTAGAGAAATGAGACAAGAGAGAACAAGGAAAACGGGGATAATTTTAGAAATGGAATGGAACAGATAAAGATTGATACATAAGCGGGCAAAATTATTTCTTGTTCACCCAAGTAATTGGTCTTTTCACTGTTCTCCGAGCCAAAGAATAACTTGGAATTGAGCTAGTTGATGGTTGAATTGTGACTTCAGAAGCAGAAGCAGAAGCAGCTCTAATCGTGGATGCGCTCGGCTCTGAAATCACAATCTTTCATTGAGAATTTGGAAATGCAGTATCCTACCATTGATAACAATTTCCGGTCCAGGATCGACAGTTTCCACATCTATAAACTCATCCGAATCCATATCCACTACAGAATCGTCTTTCTGGGAAGTTTGTTCTTGTGGAGCGGCTTCATCATCTGAATCCCCAACTACATCGATAATGATATCTTCCGGATCATCTGTAATTATAATTTTAATTATTAATTCATTGGATGAGTATACCCTTGATCCTTGCCACTTTTGCCACAGGCTCTCCAGATTCCTCTGGCTCCTCCGCTTCCATTTGCTCTTCCGATTCCTTCTGTTCCACTTTTGGTTCAATCTTCTTCTTCTTCCTCTCTCTTCCTTCCACTTTCTTCGGAGTCTTTTTCGGTTCTTCATCATCTTTTTTATTCTGACTACACTTCCTAACTTCTTCAATAACATCATAAACAGATTGTGGAATTTCTGCTTCTTCCTTTTCCTTCTCCTCCTCTTCTTTCTCTTCTTCCACTTCTTTAGTCTCTTCTACTTCAATTGGCTCTTCTGGAGTCTTGACAGGAGAAGAAGGAGCTGATCCAGTAGCTAAATCCTCCAAGATCGGTGCAGGGGTAGATGAAGACGGAGCATCGTTTGCAGAAGATGTATCCATGGATTTAGAATGAGGACGAGCTGGGACTTCTGAAAAATATTCTTGAAATAGTTTTTCATATCGTAACTCTACCATCATCTTCATCGGCACTCATAAACATTTGTCCTTTTGTTGCCTGAACCATCGCAACAGTTTCAGATATTGGAATGTTGGCATATTTTATATCTGAAATCAGATTTCATCATGATTAGATCTACAGTAATCCCTTACCCTGAGTATTGACATAAACTGGCTTCTTCTTAGTGACAGTCTTCCTCGGTTCCACACTTCTTCTCTCCTCCCTCATCCTTCTTTTCTCCCTTCTAGCCGTATCCCTTGTAACTGCATCCTCATCAGAAGATTCAGTCGAAGAGGATTCAGATGAATCGGATGAGGAATTATCATCTCCATCACCAGCGATCTTTTTATTCGATTTAGATTTCTTAGTGGAAGAAGAAGAAGTTGGAACCGTGGAATTCGGAGAAGTTGGAGAACTGATATCACTCTGTTGATTATTCCTCTCTTGAGCAGCTCTTCGTTCTTCTCTTTGTGATTCTTGCATAAGTCTTCGTATAATTCTCTCAGCTTCTCGTTCCAAATTATGAGATTCCGCTTGAACTTTCACCTCTTTCTCTTTTTCTTTTTCCACTTTTCTCGTCTCTTTTATGATTGTTCTTGCCTCTAATGCAATTCGTTTCGCCTCCAGAGCCATATTCCTCGCATCCGATTTCTCTTTTGACTTGGCTTCTTTTTCAGCTTTCTCTGCTTCTTTTTCAGCTTTTCCAGTGGCTTTCTGATTTAATTTTGCGGCGATTCGAGCATCTTTCTCCAATTCTTTTGCCTGTTTCACTAGTTCTTTCGCTTGCATTTTCTTCATTTTTTCTTGATTTCTTTCAGCTGCTTTTTGATTTCTTGCTTCTTCTCGAATTCGTCTTTCTTCTGCTTTCTCATGAACACTCTTTGCTTTCTTTTCTTGAATTTCTTCTTCAATTTCAGCCATCATTTTAGCAATTCGAACTTCGAGTTCTCCGTCTAAACGAACTGGATGACTGATTGTATGGGAAATTCTATTCCAATTCTGTTTCTCTTCTCGATTGTATTTCGCTTTCAGTTCTGGACGTGATCTTTGTGGAAGATAGTGATGCATCAACCCGAAATCCTGCCCAGTGCATTGAAGTACTTCTGAAATAATTCAAGATCAAAATTTGGAATAACTATGAAAGTTACCATAGAATAGATCAGTTTCTCTTGGAGACCACAAATTCGGTTTACGGAAGATTCGAGTTCTGAATGACATCGACGTGATCTTACTTCCCATCCTCCCTTCTTCCACAGTCTCCCAAACCGATTCATGATTAATTTGGGCTGATTGAACAACAAGACTCGTCTCATCAATCACCAATCGTCCATCTGCTCCAATTTTCACTTGTGGAGCATTGATACGTGGAGACGGAGCATCGTAATCACCCATTTCCGATTTGGTTATGACTGTGGAACTGGTGGAAGAGCGTCGTTCTCGTTTGAAACTTGTATGCTCATTTCTCGGATTCCAACGTGTCAAATCCGACATTTTCCACGTCTTCGTATCCAATTCCTCTTTTCCGGTGAATCGTTTCTTCTCACGTGGCTGTTTTGGTTGGAGGATGGATTCATCTTCACACATCGAGACGTTACGGGAACGTGGAGTCATGAGACGACCCGGATGTGGAGCAACAAATTGATTCATAGAGTTTGGAGAGCTGAAAATGAAGATAATTCTGGAGCTTATGATTCTGAATACTTACTTCAAGGATACATTATTCTGATTTCCAGCATCTCCTCCACCACCTACTCCATCCGGATTCCTTTCATTATCAATTACATCGGATGGGAAATGCACATGATTCTGATTCTTGGAGACATCAACATGAAGTGATTTCATCGATTCAGAAGGTGCCTCGTCTTGAGGTGATGGATTCTGATTCTCCATCACAACATCTTCCACCACTTCTTTCGGAGCTTCTTCCACTACCGCAGGAGTTGGAATGGGATTCTCAACGGCCGGAATTTTCTCAGGAACTGGTTCAGATGGAACAGTCTCCTTCTTCGCCGCCTTCGCAACGTTCGGTTTTACCTGAATTCGAGCTCGACGCATTTTATACTCAGCTCTGGAAAAAAAAATTGGATTGAAAATTTAAACAAAGTAAAAATGAAAATTATAGATATAAAAGGCTCACCGAACCTCAATCACCAAAAAGTAGGAAAAAACCGATAATCTACAACAATTTTTTAGAGTATTTTTCCTAGATAAACAAAAAAAGAAGGGGGTATGTACAATACTTATCATTCCTAAACATGAAGAAAAGAAATTATTGCTTTAAAATTGGGGAGAAAGAAACAAGAAAGTGATCTGGCCGGGGGACGAAAAATCAGAGTAAAAAAGAGGAAAACGTGGTTTTTGGGTATGGGGGTCATGGCTAAGAGAAAAGGGGAAAATGATCAAGAGGGAATTGGAAACTTGAGCAATATATATTTTAGAGTAGGAAATCGAAAGGTATACATTTTTTGTGGAATGTTTTTGAAAATAGTTAGAGAAGAGTTAATAATGAAACCAATAAAAAAAGAGAAAAGAGAGAGAAAATTGTGTGAAATTGCGAAATGTTAGAGAGCGAAAAAAGAGAGAAAAATACAGGAAAATCTACAGAGAAAAAGAAAAAAAAACAGATGAAAATCAGTCTACCAGAATGGACACCATCCAATATAACTTTGACATAAATTAATCGACGACGTGGCTTGTTCAGTGAGCAATGCGAGTTGTTCAGGAACTGGAAGAGCTTCCGGCGGATTCGTTCCGTCGTTGTGAACAAATTCAGTTCCATTCAACTTTCTCTTGATCGTCTCCATAATCGAATCCGTAGTACTTGTCGATGGAAGAATCGCATTTGTTGCTGCTGCTCTCGCATTATTATCCTTCTTCATCTTCGGATCCTTTTTCATTCCTTCAACAAGTCTCCAATTGATAACCGGATCATAGACGAATGCTTCCAAAACGGCTAAAAGTGATTCTTGATTTGTTCGGAGCATTTTAAGAACTCGTTCTGCTGTGTAATTGTAGACACCATCGAGTCCAGTTACTTCCATTGCCTAGAAAAGAAAAACATTAGAATTAAAAAAAAAGAGAATGAACTCACATTAATGAGCATTCGAGTCAATCGGAATGGCACTTTCTCTGGGAATTTCTCACGAAGCATTGCCACTTCGAAGCAATCTCCAAAGTCAATATGAACGATTTTTCCAGTTAAACGATCGAGCATCAAATTGGACGGATGTCTATCTCCAAGACCCAAAATATAGCCAACCATTGACATACACGCAACCGATCTCGTATAATTTGTTCTTCGATCGAACCATACTTCAGAACTTGGACTCTTCAACCAAAGAACTTGACGAAGATCTTCTCCTTGTGTTACACTTAATGCACTTTCGAATAACTGAAGTTTCTGCATTGTTGTCAAATGTTCAGTATCCGCTGAGAGTTTCTGAAGTGATTTGTGTTCTATCGACAATGGAATCTTCGCTTTCTTCTCTCGATATTCCTTTACAAGAGTATGAAGAGTATCACAATTCGGAACCCATCCAATCAATCCTGAATCCTTGCTCAGCGCCACAATCGAATACCGTTGAATCGTTAAATTTCTTCGGCAAGTCTCCGAATTATTGGCGAGAAGAGTGTTAACGAGTCCGAATAATTGCATTACTCGTTCGTCTTGTCGTGGATCTTCGTGTCCTTTCAGGAGGAATTGATAATCCAATCCATTCGATCCACGAATCACCATTTTACGAGGACGTTGTTTACTCGTGATGACCTATATACATTTTTATTATTATTTTCTCATTTATCAAAACTTACATTCATCTTGGAACTGAACCCCTGAATAGAGACGACTGGAGCCGATGGATCGTATGTTCCAGGAACAACAAGCTCCAGATCTTTTGCGCTGACCAAATTTGGAGATACATAGACCAAATCAAGAGAATTCAGAGTTGCCAATTGATCACGCAGTTTTTTGAATACCTGGAAAAATTAAAATTTACTGACATTCATCCAAGAAACAACTAACAGAGCAATAAATCTCCCATGCTTGATTCAAATCCTTGACATTTCCACTACTTTCGAAAGCAATTACATACTGTCCAGCTTCTTTCAAATCGGCACTATATGTTTGTTGGAAACTGTGCTCTTTCATCGTCGTCGGCGCTCCTTTTTGCATCATTTCGTTCATATTTCTCAGTGCATCGAACATTGCTTGTACGTTATTATCCTGTAAAAATCTATTGAACCTCTTTTCCAAAAGAATAAAAACCTACATGGAAATAGACACGACTAGCGTCATCAAGAGCATCATGCCATTGTTCATGCCATAGAATTGCACATCGAACGAGTTCCTCAGTGACTAATCTCGCTTCTTGAACCAATTTCGAATGATATTCTTTCATCTTCTCCAAAACCGTCAAAGCATTGATTCGACGATGCTGATCCGAACTTCTCGATGCGACTGTCAATGCGTAGATCACTGCTTGTGGACGATGCTTAGCAATTTCAGCGAGTACTCGAATAACCAATTGAACACTTTTCTTATCATTTGGACAATCGAGACGAGCCATCAATTGAGGAATCGCTTCAAGCCACGTAGTCACCGGAAGATCGAAAATATTGGTTGTGAGTGCTTGATGCACAATTTCACTCTCTCCGAAATCGAACCAAAGTTGCATTAATCGAAGAGTATCTTCAAGTCTTGATCCAGGAGAACACATAAGAGCCTTGGCGAAACAAGTAACCGCATTGGCTGCATGATCCAAATAACGAGTGTTTTCCAAATTCAAAGGAGAAGTACGATGGTATTGTGGCGGTTGAGATGGTGATGGAGATGACATCAGATGAGCTGGCATTGGTCCAAGACCGACGAGTGATCCAAGTGGTGGAGGAACTGGGCAATCTATAAATACTTTACAGGGGGATTAGATGCTCAATAAGGAAGAATGATTACCGGTCAATGGTTCTGTAGTCGTGGAAGTTGTATGGAATGCTGCTGGTTGTGGGGACTTCTGTGGAGGCGGTGGCGGTGGTGGTGAAGCCGCTTTGATCACTGGCGGCACATGTGCTCTTTTCGATGTACTGTTATGAATTTGATGGCCGAGTCTGTAACACATTGTCATTAATATCCTCTTTTCAATTCAATTTCCTACCTTGTCTGTGGTCGTTCTCTACACACTGCATAAAAATGAGTGGATGCCAATTTATGCCATACTTTGTGCCATTCTGGATCATATTTCGCCGCTTGTTCATAGTAACGGACAGTGCTGTTGAAGGCAATCGTCTCCGGTGAATAGTATTCTTTAGTTCGATATCCTGAAGGAACTATTTGACGAACGAATGACATTTCTCCAGAAGACGTCACATTTGCACTTTTCGCTTTGAATTCAGTCCATTCTCCAAGCTTCAACAGAACTTTTGCACAGATCCGAGCCGGTTCTTTTGTGGATGGTGGCACCATTTCTTTTCCAGTTGGCATTGGAATCGGATTGATTCTTTTATTCCAATGAGTCGCCAGCTCTTCGAGAGCACGAATAGCTGCTTCTTTCTGATCATCCTGATATAACTGTTTAGCCAGTGCCAAGACGAGTAGTGGTTTATCGAATGGAGCCTTCGCACACATCAAATCCGTATTCGTTGGGACATTCAAAAGTTCTCGAAGAACGGCTCGTGACATGGAATTCTTTCCCTGTTTTCGACACATTGATGCGAATTTAACACGAAGTGGATGCATTTCTTGTGGTGATAAGACGAGTCCTCGGAGCATAATTAACCGTTGCCATTGTTCCACATTACGACGACATCCTTGAAGACGTCGACTCCAGAGAAGAGCAATACGTGGACGACGTTCCGGGCGTGTCTGGAAGATTTCCAAGGTAAGAAGCTATATTGACTGGAGCAAACCTTATATTCGATAGCCTCTTCCAACTCAGCCATTTGTTGAACTGAAACCATTGGGATGTATGCTCTTTCGTAACTTTCATTGGCCATTGCAGTCAATTCACTATCAATCATTTCACGAACTTTCTCAATTAATCCCATCGCTTTTGTGTTCTCATCACTAAAATTCAATAAATATTGAATTAGAGATAAAGAAGAAAACTCACTTGTGAACTGCCACAACAGCTCTGAGCATCGCTCCATCTTGTGTATTCTCTGATATCACTGACACATAATCTGCCATTCGTTCCCAATTATCTGAAACAAGTTCCCTTCAAATCTACGTCTTTTTAATCTAAAAGTCTTACCAACTGCCCATGCTCCTCTCGCTGCAATAACAGCCATCTTATGATCCAACTGTTTCTTATTAATCTCATCTCTGATCGAATCACTTCTCTTCGTCCGCTGCTCAGCCCAAATTGCAGATCTATGATTGAGTTCATCCCATCTTGCCAAAGCTTCTAGACATCTCATTTCGTGCATTCGTGCTTCCTCTGCAGCTGCCGCCTGTTCTGGAGTCTGCTCGTCGGTTTCATCGTCATTGATCAATTTCTGAAGGTTTGGTGCTGACGATTTCTGTTTCTCTTCTAGTTCATAAGCATCAAGAGCCTTCTCCCATTCGTTCAACTTCTCATACCAACGGCCACGCATTTGGAAGTTCATCTCGTTTCGTTCAGCGTATCGTACCACTCCGGCAGCTTCTTCTTGGACATTCAATTTGTTGGCATATCTGAAACCAAACAATACTTAATTGAATCAATTAATTTTAGACTCACGTAATAAGACTCTGACAATCATTTGGCCTCAATTTGATCTTTCTTCTAAACGTCATCGGTGCAGTATCAGATGACTTCAACACACTCATCTCCTTGTATCTACATGCCTTCGCGAATGCTTTCGTTTGCTCCGCCCATCTTCCCAGAACATCATGAGTTATCGGAAGTGGTCCTTTCTCAGAGTGATCCATGAATTCAGCAAGATTCAGAATAGTTTGAATCAATTCCGGGATACCAGTTCCGATGGCTCGAAGTAGACAAGAAGTGAGATCTTTCTGAACTTCTGAATCCAATTCAGTCCAAACGGACATGAATGCAGCTGGGAAGAGATCACGAGCCAAATGTGGATGTTGATCACCGAGGGAGGAGGCGGCACGGAGGGATGGAGAACTTCCACTCTGAAATGATATATAGAATAGAATGAATAGAAAAAGGAAACTCAAACCTTCAAGAATCCTATCCGAATCTTCATCAACCACTGCAACCACTCATCTTTCGAAGTCAAATTCTCATTTCTCCATTGAGAGATGAGCAATTCCTTATTCAATCGTTGTTTTGTGATTTGAACAGTGACAAGTTCACTCGTTGGACGAGCTGTGGTCGGTGCCAACTTCGGAACTTCTTCTGAAACTTTTCGGTGATTAGTATCATTCAACCAATTCTGAACTTACTCTTCTCTTCAACTCCAAATCGATATTGTTCATCACGAGCATCTCGACTGGCTCCCGAATCAATTGATCCATTCATGAGTCTCTCGTGAAGATTATCATTCATATAACTATTAGTGTTTCCTTTGATCGCCGCCTGTGTTGCTTGAAGATTTCCATTGGAACCAGCGAGAACCGATGACGTCATTACGGCACGAGACATTTGTGCTCTTTGAGCCAAATGTCTGTATTTATCATAATTATTACTCTTATCCAAATTGTAATCCTTGAGCTTTTGATCGACTCCTCTCTTGAAAATATCAAAGAATTTTCCGAGTTGTTTGATTATTTCAATGAGTAACACAATCAATTTATCTCTCATTTCGACGGTTGCAATGTTATGATGCCAACTCTGCATCATTCTTGGAGCATATGCAGATACGTCGACTTGTTGTGTCATATGAAGTACAGTATCCAAAGCAGTTAGACGAATCGACATATTCAATGAGACATCATCCAGAATTATGAGAAGAGGTGGAAGAACGAGATGAAGATGTTGGACAATACAATGAGTAAGTGGACGAATTGATTCCATTACTTTAACAGTCAAAACTCGTTCTTTCGTTTTATCAGTTTGAAGAACAGTCAGAAGATACGGTATCAGTTCTCCCGTGTACTTGCTGAAATCATT
Source organism: Caenorhabditis wallacei (assembly GCA_963932035.1). NCBI lineage: Eukaryota > Metazoa > Nematoda > Chromadorea > Rhabditida > Rhabditidae > Caenorhabditis > Caenorhabditis wallacei. The sequence goes on from OZ009935.1 coordinate 3,980,816, forward strand.
TCCGATGGCAGTTCCCATTTCAGTCAGAACTTGAATCACAACCATTTTCACCGATATATCCTCTTTCCATGCATCCTAAAAGAAATCCTTCTGATTGAGATCAAAATAGATGAAGAACTTACCGCGATAATAGTGAAAATAGCTGGCATATACGGAGCCGCGTGTTTCTTCACAATAGCCACAAAAATGGCCAATTGTTGAAGGAAGAACTCTCTCAAATTGGCTCTATTGGATGATTCAGTTGCTCGACGACAGACTTCTATGAGTCTTGGAACCACTTGTTCTGTATATAACGGTGCCATTTCTCCCAAACTTCTGAAGATTGTCACAATTGCTTGAGCAATTTCAGCATAGCTCTGCGAGTCTTCGTCTTGCATCATCAACATTAAATTGGCGATTGTGATAGCCGGATAGAACTCTTCCAGTGTACATTTCTCATAATTAAACCAATGAATAATGTCTTGTCGTGGATCTTTTGAATCAGTTTCTGTGATCGGAAGAGACAGAGCTGTGCTTATAGCAGTTGAACTTTGCACTGATCCCGTGAATACTTTATGGGTGTATGGATCAATGGCTCCAAGGATTCCAAGAGTTTTGATAGCTTCACGACGCATTGTATTCGACATCACAGTCTTCAGAATTCGAAGAAGATCATCCAGAAGAGTTGGATAGTCACGATACGGATCGACGACATAGGCCGTTGAACGACATATTCCACCAATTGCTCTGAGTGCAGCTTCTCGTTTATGTAGATTACTCGAATCATTTATCATATGCGTCAATTTCTCGAACAACGGCTTCAAATTCTTCACTATTTCTGCTCCACCAATTACAGCAATTTCACTGATTGCATTGAGAACTTGAGCTGTGACTTCGGAATACTGAAAAACAAAAATTTTAAAGAAAACCGGGCCGAAAAAAAAATTGGAGCAGGGCTGGAGGGCTACGTTTTGGAAAGAAAAAACTGACGATTACAATCATTTTAGATTTTAAGAATTTCATTTTGATCAATTTCGGGATAAAAGTGAGTTTGTTTAGTCTATTCTCAGGGGAATGTCATTTTCAGATGCTATCATTATTCCATAACACAATCAGTCTGATTCTCTCTATCATCTTCTCTTTTCATTTGTTCGTCGGATGTATTAGAAAGAAAAATAATAAATCTTGCAATCCTTCCGATCAAAATTCAGCGACTACATCGACTAAACAATTGGAGAAAGTGGATTTGAAACCAGAAGTTAAAAATACTCCAAAGAAGGAAATAGAAGAGATCAAGAAGAAGTCAGAAGTTGAAGAGAAAAAGAAAATCGAAGAGAAGGACATAAAAGAGAAAAAGGAGAAAACAGTAGAAGAAGTTGAAAAGAAAAAACCACAAAAAACTGAGCCGGAGCCCAAGAAATTGCCGGTGGAAGCATCAGCAACATCACAGAAATCAAATTTGAAAACGGCTATTCTAAGTTCATCGATGGGAGCCGCTAAAGAGAAATCAAAGGTAACTCATGTTAAGAATCTAAGATACCATAGACTTTTTCAGATTGCAAAAGCTGTAGCAAACGGAGGAGAGGATCCAAATGATGGAGGATATGAGAAATTAGGAGACATGTCAGCCGATGAATTAAAGAAAATCGCAGATGCTGCACCTGCATAGTGAACTTAAAAATAAAACAATTTCTCACCTTTTGATCATTTCTCATTTTCGGAATCAACGCGATCATCAGTGATCCAACATAGGGTCTCATGAATTTTGGACTTTGTTTAGCCAATTGTGCAATCATTTTAGCCGAATGTTGTTCTAATCTTGCTTGTCCACTCTGCATCATTTGACTGAGTGTCTCCAGAAGCATCAACCGGAGACGTGGTAGAACGAGAGCCGGATTCAATTCAGCAAGTCTTCCTAATAGAGTGACACATGCTTGTTGCATTTCCAGTTTCTCATCGTGAAGAGCCATAAATTGCACTTCGAGCATTTCAGGTTGAGCCAAATGAGCAAGGAATGGGCGTGGCATTTGCCCGAAACAACTAATGACTTGCATTCGAACACGAACATCTGGATCATTGACAATGACTGAGCAGACAGCACGAAGAACTCCGTAGATTGTATGAAGAAGAGTAACTCTTTTATCACTCGTCACTTTTTTATAGACTCCAACAAATGGAACAACCATTTCACAACAAGAAGAAACTGCGGCTAGACGGATCTCCACATTTCCAGCAGTCAGATAATAATCAGCCACATATTGCATAATTCTTTGAAGAGCTCCTCTTGAGAAATAGAATTCTCCGAGTACATCGACAGCAAGAACGATCTTCTGAACTTCTTTTGGATCCGATTCTGCTTTCATCAAAATATGTTTTGGCCCCGGAGGCTGATCATTAGTGGGATCTGATTTCGGTGGAATTTGGCATCCGGTAAGAGTTAAGTAAACAGCAGCCATCACTCCGTCCTGGACATTCAGACGAAGCTTCGGAATTCTCATCATGATCATTTTGAGGACGTTGGCAAGGGATCGTGATAGAGGAATATCCATTAATTGTGGAATTATTGTCTTGATTTGAGTGGTAACTTGTTCATGATAAGCGTCAACAAAGAGGAAAAGGAAAGTAAAGTAGCTGTCGAGAACTTCTGGATTCGTTGTTTTTCTGGAAATAAATGAGTTCTAGAAGTTTTGAAAATCAATGAATTCTCACTTGATAGCTGCTGAAATGAAGTTGATCGTTTTATCAACTTGTGAGAAATGTACATCTGGATTCGATAACATCAACATTCCAAGAGCCGGAGCAGCGACAGCGTTCTTTTGAAGTCTAGAATAGAAATCATGATGAAGAATATGAAATAAAATAAGAATACTTACACATTGTATGCTGTATCGAAAGCTAAAGCCTGGAAAGTGCTATCACATTGTGGGAATGCGCAGATTCGTGGAAGAAGTTGCATGAGAACTGTATTCAGATAAACGAGACTCGGTTGTCTTGCACTTGTTTTTGTGAGTGGAAGCATTTGACGAACACAATCCAGAATCTTAAAAAAAATATTGATTTTCAATGAAGTTTTTGAAGAAATCTGTACCTTCGAGAAATTCTCAACTACAAGTTTCCGTGATGTGACACTTTCTACAATTACTTGTTGCCTGAAAAATAAAATTTCTTAATAATTGTATAATTTCTAATTCTCACTTTGACAAAACAAGCCATTCGACACCATCTTCCTCGTCCTCTTTCAGGAACTTCTGCTTGATGAACTGCGAAGATTCACATCGAATCATTTCAAATCTTTGATCAGATATCCTCAGAAGCTCATTCAGAATCAATGCAACCGAATGCCATCGATCGAATTCATCTTTTGAAGAATGAGTTGCATGTGGAGTCAACGCCTCTCGAAAACATTCTTTGAACCATTCAGTCTTATTCTTTGCTTCTCTTTGTGACACGATTGTCAAAACTACGTGTAATGCATCGATTGCGGCAATCCGAACAGCAGGATTTTTGTCTCGAACTGCATTGAAAATATATTTGAAGAAAAGATTGACACGAAGGAAGAAGGCAGTGGGCGTGGCTAATGCAAGTTCACGAGAGAGATGAGCAGCAGCCAAACGACGATTATCATCTAGATCCAGTATATTTTTGGCTTGTTGCTGACTTGTCGGCATATTTGGACTCAGAAGAAGCCATTCCTGACAATGATCCAGAGATCGATCGACTAATTCCGCGGCGTAGGATTTACATGTCTGAAAAAATGATGGGAAATTCAATCAGATACTAAAAAGAAATCTAACCGCAATCAAGAAAGCGAGAGCCTTGGCTGCCAATTTAACTGCTTCCTCGTCCATTCCTCCACTATTCAACATCTTCAACAAATAGTTCGCATATCTGATAACATTTCCAGAATGTGTTTCAGCGAGACAGACGATTAAATAGATTCCCGCTTTTTTCATATCAACATTCGACGATTTTACACAATTATAGACGGCATTTTGAGATGCTCCATCTGTTCGACCATCGATCGCATTCAGAAATGCTTCACTGAATGTATTCGGTTCGTCTTTCAACTCATTTCGAACGTATCTGAAATATAGAAATGAAACTGAGGAGATATGGTTTCCTGTAGGTCTCTGTGTCTGCGTCTCTCAATGTCAATAACATCTGTTGTGAGAATTTCTCGCATAGATTCATTCTTTTCGTGTTCAAGGCGTTTCTCTTTTTGGCATTTTTTAAGCTTTTTCAAACATTCTTTCCAGATTTATTTACCTGCTGAGCTCTCTCGCCGCCTGTCGCTGATTTCCATCTTTGCTCTCCGTGACACGACTTCGATATTGTGAAGCGAGTGCTCGCGCTGCATCAATCCCTTGCTAAAAACACAAATTTAATTTTAAAAATTCATGTTTCTCCTCACTTTTCGATGTCTTTCATCAAAATCATTAATCGGAATAGTTTCCGTGGGTACTGGAGTTGGAGATTTTGGTTGTTTTTCGGCTGGCATTGAAAAATATAGTCCGTGTTGTTGCAGCATTCCAAACGACTAAACAGTCGAGGATTATTGCATTTCGGCTTTGGCTGAAAACTTTATAATAAGAGAAGAAAATTGGTTTTAATTTTAAAAGTAATTATAGGGATTAAGAACCCTTTCTTGAAAATAATTAAAAGAATAAGAAGAAAATGATATATATTTTTCGTCAAAAATCAAACAATTGATATAAAAGAACAAAACAAAAAAGAGCCTACTCAACTAGAAAAAAACAACAAAAATATTATAATTATCTATTAAAAACCCGAGGTGCGCCTCTCTTGAATCTATCCATATCCTCTGTTCTAGCCTCTCTTCTCTTCTCATCATCCAATCTATCCCGATTTTTCAAGAATTCTTTCTCTTGCCAAAGTTTCTGCATCATGTAGGCGTCATCATCAAGGTACGGAGTCTCGTATTGTTTTTTGCCGGATTCTGGAGGAGAGAAGTGTTCTGTTGCTGGTTTCTGATAAGTGAATCCAGCGAATGAAGTGATTGTTCTCTGTCTTGGAGCCGCTGATTCACCAGTTTCCAATTTGAATACTGCGTCGTTTCTTTCGTGAACAACTGCTTCGATTCTGTCCATTGACTGAAATTTATAGGTTTGAAAATTTGGTATAAATTTTAAATTATTTCGAAAAACTAAGAAAAAAATTTCGAAAGATAAAAACGATTTCTAACCTCCTGAACACGATCGAGTCTCTCTGGGTTTGGCATATTTCTCGCACGTGAAATGTGCGCTTTCTTCATCGTTATCAGCATATTTCGCTCTTTCAGGCAAACATACCTAGAAATTTAACTTTCAAAAGCAACTTTAAGTTTGCAAAATACCATAATTTATGCAAATCTGAATTGCTTTTCAGTCTCAATTCTTCTTCTGTCCACGATCTACCTGGCCGATTTTTTGGACGAAGTTCTGCTTTTCCAAAGTTTGCTTCATCGTCAAAAAACTGTTTCATTGTACTCGAGAATCGAACGGAAGATGCATTTTGCGTTCTAAAAATTATCAAACATTATTTTTTAACTTTCACAATTTATTAAAAAACTTACCGAACCGCCGACGACACCAAGCTCGGTAAACTACGCCACATTGCTGCTGGAGAGCCTAAAATTATGAAGATTAGCGATTCAAATAGCGTAAAACGTATAATTCAGTAATAAAAGTGTCTGAAAATTTTGATTTTTGAAGAACAAACAATTAAAGCACCCGAGACGAAAAAGAGAAAGTTTCGTGGGAAAATCGCATGCCATAAAAAAATAATGCGTGCGTCGCAGTAAGTGCGCTCCATTGAACGAGTCATGTGAGCAAATAGAGGGAGTTTGAATGGATGGTTTTCATTGTGGAAAAAAAAACTTTCCAAGGAATAAAACAGATGAACATTGAGGGAAAATACATGAAATGTATAAGAAAAAGCTAGGAAATGATAAAAAATGTTTTGTTTTATTTGATTTTATACGCATTTGCAGAGATGGAGAATAGTTCAGTTGATTCCTCGGACTGTTTAACTAAAAACAAGAATTAATCTTTTTCAGATTGAAAAGATACTCTTGAAGAATCTAAAATGATTTCAAACGCCCAAATGGAGTGTTTTTCACTGTTTCAGAAGAAATTTCCGATCTAATTGATCAATTGAAGAAGACTGTGCAGATCCTGTCGTCTGGGACCTGTACTAATCCAAATAACTTTATTCCAAATACTTTTTCAAAAAACCACTTCCATAATATTCATCGGTTCTTCAATAAAAACAATATTTCGTACAAAATGTCAAATGTCAAATGTCATCCAATGAAAAGATTCTTGTGTTGTGTCAGGTGTCGTTTCTCTCTTCGTGAATGTCCGAAGTGTCCGAAACAATTCTCCATTGCGGTTGTAACCTCTTTTCAATGTACTAATGCTCTCTGAGCATCAACTGAAATGATTTGAAAAGATAGATAGAAGAAGAGGGTGTTCAATGAAGAGATAAGAGAAAAAGAAAAGAGAGAATTTCATTTCATTCTCTTTTTCACTTTAGTCCAATTTCTTCTTTTATCACTATTTTATCACATTCAGAAGGAAAAAAGCGGAATCGAAATCGTTTCTGGCTTATTAAAATTATAATTCTGTTTGAATGAAGTTCGAAATTATGTAGTTATCTCCTAATTTTCATAAAGTTTGAACCTAGACGAAGTAAATTATTATTCCTTGATTGGAGGACCTTGAGGAAAAATGTTTTCAGAAAAATTCGTTTGAGTAAAAACTAAATTCTACATTTAATTACAAATTAAGAGAATCCTCTTTAAAGAAAATGATTCATAGCTGAAAAAGCGTATTGTGACTCATATTTCATAACTTTTATTTTCAGTTTCATCGATTCTGAATCATCCTCTTTCTGTTTTGAACGTCTCAACAATCTCTTCCAGTTAGAATCCAAAATTTCAGAATGTCATATTCAAATCGAGAATCCAGTGCCAGTTTAAGATATAGAAGTGGAAGTGTGGAGAGGAGATCAACGACGTCTTCATCACGAGATCCTGCACCGTATAGGACGAGTTATGGGACAGAAAGGGGGAGGGTAAGTGATAAGAGGGTATTCAAAAGAATATAACTCACTTCTTGTCAGAGATATCAAAAAGTGGTCAACTAATGAATTGTTCATTTTTAAATTCTGCACATGTTACTAGTAAATCACTTTTTGATATCTCTGAGTTCAAGCGAGATATGGAACTTTCAAAACTTTGAAAGCGGTTGACCTTTTTTTTCAATATTTGCGATTATAATTTATAAATTCAAAATTTGGTGTAACCAAGCAGTTTGAAGGAATTCGAATTTCTTTGCGAAATTAATAAAAAATAAATAAAATCAATACCCAAAATGTTAGTATTTTTCAACAAAAAAAGTATCTTTGAGAAAACTAAAAAATGTGGAAAAAGTCAAGTTACAACAAAAGAAAATGAAGAAAAATTTGTTGTCTCTTACTCTTAGAAATGAGGAGAAAAAGAGAAAAAGACCACTGAAAACATGCACATGTTTACTGCATTCCGTCGCCGTCCGAAAACCGATAAAAGTTGTCAATCACCTGATGTTCCATGGAAGCTTCTCACTCTTGGTTTCATCATTCTCAGAAAACCACCGACTTTCTGTTACTTTTTGACTTGAAGTTTTGAAATATTTAGTGATGATCGATTTCCCGATACTTCTTAAAAATAAAGCTTCCTATTTTCAGTCTCGTGACGCTCCATCAAGCACGACAAGAATGTCTCGAGCGACTTCATACGATCCGTTTGCTTCTTCGAATCGAGCAAGTTCTGTAATTCGAAGTAGCGGTTTGTCGAATAGTGATTATACACCCAGGACTAGTTCTTATACGAGCAGGTACCTCTTTTAGAATCACAGAACAGCTCGGACTCTAAATCGTTCAGATATGGAAGTACTGAACAACTAAACTCCTCATCGTATCGACCATCTTCCTATCGTTCTGGATCAATCACTTCTGGAACAGGATCATCAAGTAGCACAACTTCTTCATATACTCCAAGAAACGTCAGAGCAGGGAGTGTTAGTATTGGAGGTATTTATTTTTTCTAACTTTCCATTGGTCATTATCTTTCTCTTTCTCTTTCTTCCACTAATTCCATAGTATTCTCCATATGTTTCACATATGTTTTGCAGCCTACGACTCTCCGACGAGTCGATCTACTCATTCTGACTCGGTGTCCTCCTCATCTACTTTTTCAAGATATCGTCCTGATAACTCATCGTAAGTTTTTAATTTTCAATTCTGAAATCCAAAATACACTTTCAGATCCTCCTATACACCCAGTTTATCTCGTTATCGATCGACTGATTTATCAAATACATCCGATTATTCAACTTCGAAATACCGTAGTCCTGATAATAGCTACAGTAGTCGATGTTCATCTACAGTTTCTTCTGGAGGCTCAAATCGATTCACTTCCCATAAACCATCTTCCGCGTACTCATCAAGAACTTCTACTTCAAGTTCTTATAGAAGTGACAGAGATTATAGATCGATGAGTAGAACTACGGATAATGAGGTTAACTTGATTAATGGGAGATCAGTTAAAATTAGGAATTTCTTTCAGGAAGAAGTCGACGAAATAGAGAGCACTTTTCAGAAGTTATATAGAAAATATGTGACTGATAGTGAACCGGATATCTCTAAAACTACAGAATCATTGGCTGAGAAAGCTGCAAGAAGATTCGAATCATCGAAAAGTGAAGCAGATGAAGACTCAATTTCAGAGGAAGATGAAGATGAAGTTCTTTCAATATATCAATCAAAAGGGTTACGAAGAGTGAGTTAAGACTAGAAGAGCGACAAAAGAAATCTATTTTCAGGCGAGCTCAGCGAGCTCCATCACTCCTCGTGCTTCAGTTTGTAATTCTCCGAGTAAAGATGTCACTCCGAAATGTTCTCCGCTTCCAGCAAGAAAAGTAATTTTCATTAAGACTTTTTCAGTCAAATCTAAAGAAATTTCAGGAATTAAAATCAATGGAAAAATCAGAATCTCGATCTGTTTCTCCTGAAATGAAGCCGTTAACGAGAAGTTTTCAAATGGAGGCAACTTTTGGAATTTCTGTTCCGGCGAAGAAAGAAGAGATTCTGGATTCTGAGAAGAAGATAGAAGAGATCAAACCAGATATTGTCAAGGCTCCTCCACGGATTCCAAACGATGTTCCAAATCTAGTGGATACGAGTTCAGATGAAGAGGAAGAGGAAAGTGTCGAGGAAGCAGAGGAAGAGAAAGCTCCGGAGCCTTCAGAAGTCCAGAATATCCCTGAACCAGTTAAGAAAATAGTTTCATCTATCAAAATCAATGGAATCCCAGTGAAAGAGGAAGTGACGTCATCTGAAGAGCCGAAGAAAGAAGAAGTTTCACCAGTGAGAATCAGAATTCGAAGTGAAAGATCACCATCCAGAACTAGAGAGGTTTGTCTTTTTTCTTTCGATTCTCTTCTCTTCACATTTTTTTTTCTAGATCCCCGTGACCAGTGAAACATCTCTCGAAAAGAAAACATCCGAAAATCTCATCACATCAGCAGTGAAAGTGGTTTTGAATCAAGAGGAACCGAAGGAAAAAACAGAGGAATCAAGGGAGGTTTCAGAAGAGAAATCGTCCGAAAGTGATACTACGACGACTTCTTCAAGAGGTAAGCAATACCTTGTTATGTTCCACCTAGTATTTCTCGGTTCCTAGAAGAGATACAAAAAAGTTATCAACTAGTAAAATGTAGTCCTTATTACGACCAATATTTTGTTAATTGACAACTTTTTGATATCTCTCACGGCAAGCGAGATACAAGCCTTTGAAAACGAGAAGCAGAGATGTAGACAGATATGTGCTTTCTTTCTGTGAGCCCCTCTTTAATTGCCGGTATCTCGGTTCTCGTTAGAGATATCAAAAAATTGTCAACTAACAAAATGTAGCTCTTATTGTGAACAATATTTTACTAGTTGACAACTTTTTGAAAGCTCTTACAAGAATCAAATTATTTCTAGTTAAAGGGTCTGCATAAAAGGAAACCTGAAAACCATGAATCATGCATAATTTTTCCCTTTCAATTTTCTTCCAAAGAATATTCAAACCAAGAAAAAACCAAAAATTCTCAACAATTTTTTCGTCAAGCAATCCCATTTTGAACAGCTGTTAGCAATGAATTTTTCTCTCTCGGAGCAGCCCGAAATCTTTTTTTCTCATCTCATCCTGCTCAATGATTTCTTTCTCTTTCTCTTTGTTTTTCGAAACCACCACAAAACAATGTATATTTTGAAATTTGACGCCTACGAATATTGAGTTCTTTCAGCATCTACACTTCGAAAACGACGAGATCCGAATCGAACGTTGGAGAATCTTCAATCAATTCTGAAGGCGGAAAAGATGAATGAAGAGAAGAAAGAAGAAATTAAGGAAGAGATCAAAGAGGAGGGAACTGAAAATGGAGTTGAGGATAAGGTAATTCTGATCCTTTTATTACCTACAGTAACTCTTTTATTCCAGAAAATCCGACGAATCCCAATTCCTCTTGTCCTGATCACAGCACCATCGACCCCCTCGACTCCTCTTGCAACAACTCCAGTTACAACAGCCGCCAGTATTTGTTTATGGAATAACAACGAAGAAAAGAAAAGAACGTCTTCATCTACAGAAGACGATGAAGAATATGATGAGGAAGAGGATTACTCATCTGGAGATTGGACAGAAGGAGAGGATGATGAAGAATGTGAATTATTTTTTTTTACTTCTCTTCAATATTTTCAATTTCAGATATAACTGATGAAGAGGACGACAATGAGTTTTCCGTATCTCAAACATTCTCTCTCAAAGATCATATAAACCTTCGTGAACTCTATCCATTAGCCACTTCCGCTTCAAATACATCTGCTCTCGTTTCGGAATTCTCTGATGGAGATACCTTTTTGGCCGATGCAAGGAAAGAGGAATCAAGGGGAAGAGTGGATAGTCTATTCGCAGTTCCTGCCCCCACTTTCACTTGTAGTGTCACTTATGATGGAATGATTCCTGGAGATGAAGATGAATGGTCAGATGAAGTACATAGTTGTGAAGAAGGAGATGATGATGATTTTAGAGGTATGATTTCAAAGAGAGAGTGCAGAGAAGTTAGAGAGATTTACAGTTCTTCCAATCGCTCGTCCTGGATCCTCTTCTCTCGGAGCATACATGTCACCGGGAAGTATGACTTCTGATGATGAAAGTGGATCAAATTATGATGGAAGAACAGTTGGATGCACTCTAAAATTGGTTGATAGAGCTGCAAGAAAAGATTCAGAAGAATCAGATGAATCAGAATATTATGATGATGAAGAAGAAATGGAAGATGAATATGAAGATGAAGAATATTGGGATGAGGAGATTGAATATGAAGATGAAGAAGAAGAATACGAATATGAGGATGAAGAAGAATTAGAAGAATATGTAGATGAAGAGGAAGAGGAAGAAGGGGAAGATGGAGAGAATGAAGTAACAGTGAAAAGTGTGGAATCATCTGAAGAAGAGGAAGAAATGAGTATGATGGAATCAGAATCTCATGAATTATTTGTGACTCCTCCAATTAAATTAATGACCGAAAGTTTTGTCGAAGAGATGATTGAAGAAGCTTGTTATGGAGAGATTCCAGAAGAAACTCTTTTTGCTTTGGATGAAGTTGAAGTCGAGGATTATACTGTGAGTTTTATGGTCTCTCATCTATTCAGATTTATTGTTTTAGGGTCAAAAAGACGTCCACCTGATTCCAACATTCGTTCGTCAAATGACCGAAGATATCCGAGAAGAATCAACTTCTCGTTTCGCTTCTGACAGAAAACCCGCTACAGATTTCGCAAAAAAAGCTGTAATTCAGCCAACAAAACTGGAAAAAGTTCAAGTTGGAACTAAAATTGATACGAAATTAGCACCAAGTGAAGAAGAGAAAAAGAGGATGAAAGAAGAAGAAGAAAAGAAAAAGAAAGAATTAGAAGAGGAAAAGAAAAGGAAAGAAAAGGAATTGGAGATGAAGAAAAAGAAGAAAGAGGAAGAGGAGAAGGAGAAGAAAGAGAAGGAGGCAGCGAGGGTGGCCGCTTTGGCTGCTGGGAAGGTATACCGTAATGATGTTTAAAGGATCATATCTTGCTTGTCTTTAGAGATACAAAAAAGTGGTCAACTAGTAAAATGTTCAAAATATTATAATGAACATTTTATTAGTTGACAGCTTTTTGATATCTTAAAGTACAAACAAGTTAAGCGTGTTGGAATATCCCGAAAGGGGAAGTGCTCTGTAATAATGATTAATTCCAGGAAGACAAATCAGCCCTCCGAAAGTCCGCACTAAACATGAAAGATGAGGACGCAAAGAAGAAAGTGGCTACTGATGAGGTACCTCTAATAAAAATGCATGCCCTTCTAATAAACCTTTTTCAGAAAACAGCTGCCCAGAAAGCGCGTCGCTTCGGAACAGTCTCCGCAATGGCTGGAAAATTCGATGAAACTGAAGAAGTGAAAGAGAAAAAAGAAGAGAAAGTTTTGTAAGTTTATTCATTTGATCCCTTTTTCACAGGAGTGTACTTATAAATTTCACAATGTTTCTTGAGTGACTGAGCAACTTGAGAGAAACTGACATTCTTTCCCTTCAATGCATCAATATCTTTGAGAACTTTATCCATTTCTTTCACTGTAATCTGTCCATGTGACTTCAAATAGACGATAGTTCGTTCAATCAGATTTCTGGAATAGAAGGTATACGGTAGGGGTTACAGTAATCCTCTTACTTATGAATTCCGATATCCTTGAGAGCCACTGCCATATTCTTTGAGAAATCTTGTTGCTTGTTTTTCATATCATGACGATTATAAGCAATCCAATCGAATGCCGCCTGAAAATTCGAAAATCATTGAAATTGGAATTTCAATTCATACTTTTCTCTCAACACTCATTCCATATCTCTCCAAATACATTCCAGTTCTTCCAATCAAATCACAATTCACTTTTTTGATTTCCATTTTCATTTTTGTAATTCCATGATTCTCAATGAATTCTGGTTCCGGAAGTGGTTGATCGAGATCTGAACGTTGTGGTTCAATGAATACAATTTCTTTTCTCGGGGGTTCTGGAGTGGGAAGTTGCTCGATTGGAGGAGCCGCTTCCATGGGAGGCGCTGGTTCAATTGGAGCAGCTGAATCAGTGGGAGCCGCGGATTCGATTGGAGTATCCACATTTATCTGAAGATTACTTCTAGAGAATGCAATCATTTGAAACGACTAACCGGTGACAATGACTGTGTCTTTTTCAATTTCAAACTCTCCGATTTCACCTTTTTCTTCGATCCAGACTTATCTTTCTTTGGTTCTTCCGGTTTATCATCTAGATTATCTCTATCAGATTCCAAATTTATTTCATCGTATCCATACATTAATCCCTCTTTTATTATTTCTTTCGATGCCTTCTTCCCTTCTTTCTTCGATCCCTGTTTCTCTTCTTTCAATGGAGGTCCTTCGGCTTCTGGAGTTTTTGCTTCTGGAGTCGCTGTCTTAGTTTCCCTGTAAATAACCTGTATTAGAAGGGCACAGTGTAGACAATACTTACAGTTTAGCCTTCGGCTCCTCTTCCTTCTTCTCTTTCACCTTCTCCTTCTCCTTTTCCTTCTCCTTTTCCTTTTCCTTTTCCTTCTCCATCTTCTCTTTCTCCTCCTTCGCCTTTTTCATTTCCTTTTCCTTTTTCTCCTTCTCCTTCTTCTTCTCTTTCTCCGTCTCTTTCATTTTCTCTTTATCTTTTATACTATCAGAAAGTTGAGTCTTATCCAATCGAGCACTTCCCGAAGCTAACGGATCAATCGTCGGATCAACAGCCTTCACTGGAGGCTCTGCCGGCTTCTTCTCCTCCTTCTTCGGTTTCTTAACCTTCTTCACTTTTTTCGCTTTCTCGGGAGCTGAAGCTTTTGAAGCAGCTTTCGATGCAGCTTTCAAAGCAGCTTTCGATGGAGCCTTCGATGGCACTGATCCTGCACCCGATGCGGTTTTAGACTTCGACGCCTGAAAGAGATGATTGAATACATACAGTAGTCTCAGAACTACCTTGCTCTTCTTCTTCTTTTTCTTCTTCTTCACCACTCCATTACTCGGTTTACTCTTCGACAATTTCTTCGGTTTCTTCACTTTCTCTCCTCCACTTTTCGCTACTTTTTGTTTTCCATGCTTTGAGCCGTTAGCCTTTAACGGCTTGCTCTTTTTTACTTTCTTATATTGAGTCTTTCTGAAATTGGATTCCTGAATACCGTAAGAAATTGAAGAAAACACTCACTTTGCGACAGTCATATGAGGACGATCGTCAAATCTCAAAATGAATTTTGAAATAAATAAATTCTTACGGAGAAAAAAGCAAAGCTCATTTCAGATATAAAAAGTCATCACGATTGGAATCACGAGATTCCGAAAAACCGAAACGTGTATATGAAGTGATTAAACCGGTGATCAATGATGATTTCGATAAACAGGTAATTAATCTTGATTCTAGAATTATATGTATTCACTCTAATAGTACGGCACCTCTGACACCCTCGCTGTCCTCGGCAGGGAAAACTGGGTGCTCGAAAAATGCTTTTCTGAATGCAGTATATGAAGTTGAATTTTCAGATGGAAGAGATCAGAATGCAGATGAAAAGTGGATCAAATCAATTACAAAATAAGATGAAGGATTTATCAAAAGGGATTTTGACAGCAACAGAAGAAGCGAAATCAAGGGAAATGGAAGAGAAAAGGAGAGTGACCACGGAGAAGGCAACGGGGGCTTTTGGGTAAGTACAATTTTTGATTCTCTCTGTTTTCCAATGAGTAATTGATTTTTTTTTCTATATCTTTCCTACATTCCTGATCTAATATGTTTCTTTTCTCTACTGAATAAAAGTAATTTTCAGAAAAGCCGAGGAAGAAAAAGCTCGTTGGAAAGCGAGTCGCGACGCGGAGGCAGCAAGAGAATATGCAAAAATTGAAGCAGAAAAACATTTAAAAAAGAAACGAATTTTAATTGATAAACCTTCCGGGGAGACTGTTTTAAACCAGGAAAAAGCGGAAGCTCCAAAAAGAACGATTAGAAGATGGAAACCTCCACCACCGGATCCAAGTGAGTCATTTCTTGAATGAGGGCACGTTTTGATTAACCGCTTATTTCTCTATTCTCTGAAGAGCTATCAAAAAGTGATTAACTAATGAATTGTTGCTTATTACAAGGGCTACATTTCATCAGTTGACCACTTTTCCAAAGCTTCACCTTGAACTGAGATATATCACTTTGAACCAATTATATTATATTCCAGATGCCGTTATCCCTTCTTTTTCCTGTGGCCCAAAAGAAGCTGCGAAACCGAAACAAACTATAGAATCTTCTGGAAAAACATCAAAACCATCGACTCCAACTACCAGAAGGAAGTCATTAGCATCCCCAGTTACCGTACCAAAGGAACCAAAGGAATCAGTTACACCAGCATTGGGAACTCAAAATATTCCAAAAAGTGAAGGAGCGGCAGCAACTAGAATTAGAAATCAGGCAGCCGCTGCAGGGACTACGGTAGCTAATTTCTTAGTAAGCCCTATAATATTTCGGTTGGTTATTACAGATCCCATCTACCCAATCATCCACACCTTCTATTCCAACTATACCTACTTCTGTTCCATCTGTAACCGAATCTCCAAAGCCATCTCGTCGATACAATGCGAGAAGAAAGACTCAGGAGATTGTAAATGAGTCATTAGTCAAGCCGAGAGTAAGAATTTCAAAAAATTACAAGACAATATCATTGAAAATTTCAATTTCTAGACTCAACGTCGAAAGAGGAATCCAAGAAAGACAAGATTTATTCGAACAGATAGAGACGTCGACTTACTTTTGGGTTATTCTCAAAACTCAACATTCGAACAGGTAATTCTCAATAGAGCACATTTTCATCTCTAATTTCTTCTTTATTCAGCTCGAAAAACTCTTCGATCAATCAATTGGAAATCGTCGTCCACCATCATCAAAGAAGATTCGTCGATTGGCACCAACGAAAATCTTCATCAGTGAATTGACGGATATTGATAAAATCTATAAGTCATCTGAAATTCGTGACATAATTGCATCTGTAAATATGGTTTATTAATATTTCTTCTGTAATTATTTTAAATTTTAATAATATGAAATAAACTTATTTTTCGTCAAAATTCATAGTTTCAGGTCAAAAGTAAAATTTTAAAAATTTTTGAAAAGAAACAATAAAAAAATTACCATGAAAGTGGGTAGAATCTAATTATAAATTTGAACTTAATTTTGAAAATTCAGTGAAAAATTAAACTTTAATTTTTCAGTGCCTCTATATAAAATAAACCCTTGTTCAAAAAAATCTCTTTAGATATTCCCTATTAATAATCGCCTTATCCTCCTTCACCTCCCTAAATAAAACCATCTGTTCTTCCATCGGCACGGGCGGTCTCTTCCAAAATGATCCCATAAAAACTGTATTTTTATGAATTTGTCTCTTCCTCCTTCTCTTTTCTTGACTGTACCGCCTCCATCTGTCGACAGGTATTTGTAATGAAATTATGAATTTCTCGAGATTCTGTTCATTAATTGATACATTTATTGATGAATCTTCTTTCAAAAAAGCTCTTCAATTCCTACAGTATCCCAATCATCCCCTCCTCCTCACCTAAATTTCTCTGGATTTCCGTCGCAAACAAAATTTCGACACAAAGACATCATCAGAATATTTGATTTTTATGGCGTAATGAAGTTAGTAAATGATGGATTACGGTAGTATTTCTCAAGTGGTTTCGACGAATTTCTGAGATAATTGAGTTTTATTTTATGAGAAACGGAAATTATGTTATTGCGGTTTCGCGCGGCGGCAATAGGAGTACGGTAGTGGAATAAGTTAGTTAAGACATTTTTTGAGATCGTCAATTTTTTGGTATAGGTTAATAAAGTAAATAAAAAATACAATTTAGTTTCTGAAATTCTGGGACCCAGGCGACCGGCGTTAGGCCTCATCATGGCCAGTGCACCCGAGTCTTCGACAACTATACAGTCAAACAGGGTAGCCCATATCGAGAAATATCAGCGCACCTACTTTGAGACATACCAAAAGCAATTAAGAGTTAACGAACATCATATTTTTCACTCATCTGAAAATATTAGATTTCAAAATATGTATCCCAGCCGCACTGCACATACATCTCACTGACAATTATGGCAGAACCATAAAAAAGCTCTTGTGTTAGACCCCCAATCCCCCTTTGGCTCCCCCTGTCAGCTCCCTTCCCCCCAATCCTAAAATTCCCGTTAAAACGTCATTAAATTATTACGTAACACTAACTCCTCCTCCTCCTTCCCATGCCTTCTCATCATCCGCCAATAATAATTGAATTTTCCATCGGCATCCAAGCCATCACCAGAGACAAATCCATTTATTTACACAGGCCTCCAACAGCTTTTCGTCGTCCATTGTCCAATTGAAGGAATACTGTAGCTTATTAGCTAATAGTAACTAAATAAACGTCTCTCTTCCAATTCCTTTTCCTCCCGTCTACTGGTCATCCTCCTCATCATCACATAATTGGACACTTGAGCAAACAGTTGTTTTGTGAGGCGAAATTTCATGAAATCTCATCGGAATCCAAAATTACACATTACACCCCGTAAACCAATTCAGACTGTTTCGGTATGAAAATAGATCGTTTTTTTGCAGAAAAAAAGAATGTTTAATTATAGAGTCACACACCGTTTTTAGACTGTTTCTTTGATTGATTTATTTACATTGACCTCTTTTGAACTTAATTATAGGAAATAGGTTGACCGTGTCGAGTTGTCATTATTTACTGTGACCGTTACACTTTTTTGTATTTCAAAGAATTTCGAATGTAATTTTGCTTTCCTAGTTCATAGGCACCTTCCAGTGCAATACGAGTTTGCGACCGAGTAGCTCAATCGGTAATAGTTTTTTCTTTGGTCCTGTCGTCAATGGTTCGACTCCTACTAGTTGTAGTGACCCCGCTTGCATGAAAAAACTCAAAAAAAAATAAATACAATCATCAGGAAAAAAGTTATACTAGGCACAATAAAGTAAAACTTTGACCGTTGCCCTCCCCAAATAATTCCTGATTCTTCTTCTTCTCCCTCATTTTCTTGTAAATTCCTTCTCTTCCCAAAAAAAACTTTTTTCCACCATAATCTTCTTCTGTCTATCGTCCGACGTGTTCAAATAGTCCGAAAAATAGAGCAAACATATTCGGAGAAAAGATGTAGTTTGAATGATAGAAACGGGAAAAAAACATGAAGAGATAGTTGATTAGTCTTTCGTTAAAACCAGAGAGCAAATTTGGAATTGATGTGATGTTTTTGATCAATGTGTGATGTCTGATTTCATTTCTGACACTAATTTTTCTTCGCGGAGTTCTTCATCAAGGATTACTGTATTTGGTCCCTAGTAAGAATAAACTTCAGACTGTAATTCTGACCATGAGCCCTTATAAGATACTAATCTCTACGCGTCTTCCGTTACCATGTCATTATCCATCACCCAAATCTATTTTTCATCACATTGGCCACCTGTGTGTCATCTAAACTCATCAAAAACTACTCACTTCCAATCCAGGAAGAGACCACATGGAAAACAGAGTTCTTATCTCAAATCGTAGCTCTCATTAGGTCTTCTAATTGTTGTTGCGTCAATAATAATGAGTTAATCTCGGAGAATTTGATCCCTTTTTTGTAACTTGAACCCAAAAACCATTTTTCCCGATTTGTATATTTTTCTAAATATTCTTTTATCATGACTGAAATCTTTAGACAGTCAATTATGTTTACTCAAAAACGATCACGAAATTTCATTCTAAATTTTTAAAGTTTACTATCAAAATCACTTGATTACTTTGATTAAAATCTTCCCCTGTCTTTCTATAATTCGATATTCATTTCCAAAAACATTTGATATGACCTTGTATCCTATGCTTACGGTCAGATCAAAATATGTTTTTTTTCGGAACAGTTATTTCGTAATACCGAGTATTTCTGGATTACTGTAGGTGGTTAGGTAAGGTTATTTCTTTTAGAATAGGTAAGGTCAACTAGTTCGAAGCCATCTTTTTGGCAATTTCTAGGAGAGCCTACCGTAACACCTCTATTAGAATTGCATGCACTACTATTTTCTTCTTCTGAGAACAAGTTTATTAGAGGTGCACTTCTAAAAGAGGTCCACTTTTTTCGACAATGCTCAACATCGCTTGTAACCTTCCAATAATTTCCTCCAATTTCCTATATAATTTCAAACAAATTCTAGCCCGTGCCCTTCTAAAAGAGCCCTCCCTCCTTTAACTATGTGATAATCCATCTCCAAGAGTCTCTCCGAAAACTGTTTCTATTCCTTTCCCTCTCTAACTCATCTTCTTTCTCTCTCTTTCTATCTATCTCCTCTGATTTCTTTTCCTTGGTGGCGCGCGGAAAGGTTCGTGACCGGGTTGCTCCCGTGTCCCTCACCGGGGGTCGACGGGAGGACATGCTTCTCTTCTCTTTTCCCTTTTTCTTACAAGCGCCATTACTCTGCGTCTCTCGGATCGTAACACTATTTCCATCGGAGCGCGGGAGCCTTCACACACTTTTCCGCCTCCCTTTTTTCTCAATGTTGCCTCTTTGGTGGGAGCTTCTTTTTTTTATCTCCGAGTGAACGGTCATTCTCACTAGGAATAATTATAGTTATCACTATGTTTATTACTTTTTCTTTTGGCTAAGAAGATTTAGAGGTTACGGTCTAGGTTACTGTATTGGGATGCCCGTATCCTCCATTTCTCTAACTGATTACTACATTACTCCTTTAATTGGTGATCTGGACATTGAATAAGCTCGATAAAACCTTCATTGCCATTTTCTCTAAAGCTCAAATCTAACAAGGTTCTAATAGAACTCCGTAACTAAACAATTGCGAAATGAATGAATCATTTCGAAATCTTCAGTAGTGTTATTCCTTCAAAACCTCATAATTCGATTACCATAAGATATATCAAAAAGTTTTCAACTAATGAATTGTTCATCATAATATTCTGCACATTTTATTAGTTGACCACTTTCTGATATCTCTAATTGTAATTGAGTTATGAGCCATTAAACATCTATCATAATAAATGCCTCTTTAAAAATTATTTAGGGTTTCTAATTTTTCAATTTTTCTTCTCGAAAACATTCTATCTCTGTTGAAAATACCAAAACATTCCTGACCTGTCATCCCTTCTCAAAAAAGTTCTCATCCGTTTTTTCTCACTTATTCCCACCTCCCCCACTCATTTTTCTAACGTTCAAGGTTATACTCCTCTTCTAATATTTGGTTTTTTCTCCTCTTCCCTCCCTCCCTCCAATATATTTTTTTTTCGAAACAATTTCTCTCCGAATATCTCTTCGAATTTATCCAAATTCGTAATTTTTGTTTGGTCTGACGAAAAGTCAAAATTGTTTGTTAGCCTTCCCAAGGGAACTTTTCGTCGCGAGACTTTTTTTGGAGGTTACTGTAGGGGATTAGAGATTTTGAGATGGATAAGAATACTGTAGATATAAATTGTTTGAAGCTAGGAAATAAGGAAGCACTTTGTCACCAGTTTTTAAAAAATGAGTTTATCTTGTTTATCCTAATTAACCGACATCTTCATATTTCTCATTTGTGACCTTTTATCTCAGTTTTGGTGAGAGAAAATAAAAAGTAGTTAACTGACAATTCGTTCTTCTTACAATTTCTTATTTTTATTATTTAACGCTTTCTTAATATCTTTATTGAGAGCTGAGGTATAGCCGCCTAATGAGACGAAAAGAGGGCTGCTCCTTTTTCAGTGATACCCCAACTTCAAATCGCCATAACTCCATTGGCAAAAGAGCTACAAAAAAGTTGTTAACTAATGAAATGTAGCTCACAATAAGGTCTTTATTTTATTAGTTGACAACTTTTTGATATCTCTTTTGCCATAGGAGTTATGGCAGTTGGAAGTACAATATACTTTTTTGCGGGGTTTGAATAGTGCAATAAAAAACTCTAAGATGATCATGATCACTGAAACTAGCCTAATCAGACTCTTCGGGAGTCTAAACACATATTCTTCTGTCTTGTTTTGCAACTGAATCAAATCACAGTTCCCCTCTTGGCGCAGCTGATTTCTCTGCTCTCAAGAGATGACGAGTTCGGGATCAGCTGCGGTCAATCTCGTTATCTCTTCAATACTATTCTCCCAATATTTTTATAGCTACAGTATCTTATCTAGATTCCTACAGTAATCCCTAGAGTCTACCTCTCCGATCATTTCGGTCCAAAAAGTTCCAGGAGCAACCTTCAAAAATCATCCTTGTGTTTTCTGAGTCTGCGTGGTGGTCATCCACACGATTTCTCTCTTTATTTGTCATTTATCACTGCGTATCCTCATTTTGTGTGTTCTCTGTGTCACCTGGTCAACTATCGTCTTATCTACTCATCCTACAAACGGAGAGAAAAACGCAAGAAGAGCCATCAGTCGACACAGGCTTCATCGGCCATTTTGCACATAATTCACGCCGAGAGAGTGTTGTAGACGAGGAGGGTGCAGAGAAATGAAGAGAAAACAGTTTTTTCTAGGATTTGGGTTTGTCGGAACGGGAGAACATGAGTGATTAAGAAAGAAACCGCCTTGCTGTGTTTGTGCCCACTTTTGAATTCTAATTAGGGTGAATCTACAGTAATCCTCAAAGAGAAAGAGTCTAGTCTAGGTACAGTAACCCCTGGGTTACTGTAGTTTTGTTCTTAGCTACTTCCGTCTTCTTTTCACTAATAATTTCCCCTTATTCTTCCATAATCTCTCTATTTTCACTCTTAGCATCCCGCCGAGTGTTGAAAAACCGTCTTCTCTGACCTCAAAATCTGATTCCAAAATCCCGTTTCGAATCTCGACGGGGGGTCAAAAATTATATTCCGAAAATGAGAATATAACTTCTTTTTTTGGGTGAATCATTAGGTTGCATTCTTTTTAGCTGCTTTTGAAAAGATTGAGTCGATTGGAGTTCTCAAACTGAAATCCTGCTTGGCTTTGTCGAAGTTTTGGGCCCTAACCCAAGGAGGTGATTTCGAAAAATTTTTGTTACTAACGAAAAATTATTTTTGAATTAGAGGAGCATTTTTGCTCTTCATTTGCCAACCTTCTAGTTTTTGAAATCCGTTGACATAAATTTTAATGCCGCCGTGCCCAAACTTTGCCGCTCCATGTGCAATGCTTTATATCTCCGCTGTGGTGAGAGATATCATGAAGCTGTCAACTAAAGAAATGTTTGAAAATAAAAGATGAACAACTTTACAGTTGACAGCTTCTTGATATCTTTGACCTCTGCCGAGTTATTCCTATCAGAGTTAAATACCCCAGTCTAGAGTGAAGACTCCAATTTTCTGCTCTTCAAATCCCACTCCCATTCCCTTAATTTTTCCCTTTTCAACAGACCTCCAGTTTCAACTATCTGTATATGTACACAACATTCATTTGATTGATGATATTCTTTCTCCCCCTAATAAAAATGTGCCGTCAAATGCAACACCATCTTCTCCTTCTCCATCTTCTCCCACTCCATTTTTCTGAGGATATGCCGATGGAGTAAAATGTGGTGTTGAAATGCGAAAAGAAAGAATAAATTAGAATGCAAATTATCCGCTTTTAACGATGAAGACTTTTTCGAAAAATGGAGGGGGGAACCCACGATGAAGTGTATTTTGACAAGGAATTGGTAATGAATTACGTAAGAGAACATTTTTGGTGGGAGAAACTGAGGGAGAAGAGGTGGAGCATTTATGGACAAGTTTTGGATGAAGATCCAGGTTTTATAATAAGGTTCCTCTAAATTAGCTGTTCCCTTTCCATTGCGATACAGCGTAGACCTGAGCATTAGCTCCTAGGATGCATACCATAGTTCAAAGTATTATATCACGGCTCCTGTAAGACGTACAAAGACCAACTAATAAAATGTAGCCTTTATCAAATGTAATATTTTGTTAGTTGAAAACTTTTTGATATCTCTTTTGCCAATGAAGATACGATGATTCAAAGAGTTGACTCTATAGGAGAACCAGTGACATTCTTTCTGCGGCTATAACTCAGCACTGAGTAGAGATATCAAAACGTTGTCAACTAACAATATGTAGGCCTTATTATGAAAAATGTTCTGTTAGTTAACAACTTTTTGATAGCTCTTATGAGAATGGAGATATAGAGAGTCAAACTTCTTCTTCTTATAATTTTCTTTTGGAATTTTTAAAAAATTTAAAGATGGAATAAAATTTCATTTGACCTATGTGCAACTTTTCTTCAATGAATTTTCTCATTTTTCAATATAATTATTTCTCCCTCGTTCCTCCCCTTTCCTGTGTCACCACCATAAAAGTTGTAACGGTTCCCGCATCTCCTCTTCCCCTCTAATCCCTTTGATCTAGAAGTCATCCAGAGGATTACTGTAGGTTTACGAACCCCCCTATTTACCTTTTTCTTGATTTCCAAAAACGTTTAGAGGGGGAAATAGGCAACATTTCATTTCCATTTTACAAAATCATTCGCCTTTTTCAAAACGACGAACATCCTCATCTTAATTGCCAAAAACTCGTTTCGTTTCTCTGGAATCTCTTGATTTTGAATGATCTCTAACAATCCAATCTAATGAGGCTATAGACCTCCACACTTTTTGGAACACACGTAAAGATACAGTAACCTCATTGGAGAAGATTCATTTCGAATGTCTCATTTAACACCGATTCGTTGGGTGATTAACCTTCCAGCCAACCGGGGGTCTTAGAGGCGGAAATTGAGAACGGAAGGAAATTGAGAAAAGAGAGATGGTTTTGAAACATTTTTGAATTAAACTATTCGAAAACTCTAGATTTTTAATCTAGGTCACAGCTATTCTGGGACGGTTTCAGGTAGCTTGAATCTCTTTTTTCCCGGAGCTCGACGAGGCCTTAGTTTTTGTGAGATACCTGCAGGCTTAATTTGGCAGGCCGGGAAAAGCTAGGCCACCGGACCGACCCGGACTTTAGAACTGTATCCCTCATTTGGCTTATCTGTGATCGCTTTAACGCTGTACTCTGGGTCCCTAATCGTGCCGCCACGTGCCCTTGATTCATTTTTTCTAGCCTTATCATAATAATTCATTTATTCAGTTCAAGGAGGAATGAAAAGAAAATGAAAAATAAGGGCAGATCTGACCCCTCACGAGGCCAGAAAATTAAAAAGCCTTAAAAATTACAGAAAAGTCTCGCTGAATTCTATTCCTCTTGTCTACAAGATGGCACGATCCGGCACACTCCCTCTTACCCTCCGCTTCACATTACCCCTAGTGCACAATCATTCCCTCCTGTCGATTCTCTGTTTCATCTGAATACCAAAACATGCCGGGGACCAATGGAAGATTAATGAGTGTGTGTTTCTTCGCGCACTCTTTCCGCCCCCCGTCTCAGATAGTATTGGTTACTCGAAGAGAAATAGAGATTGTAGGTGACAATGAAATTTGTGGTTTGGTTTTTAGGAGAGCAGGTCAGATTGAACTTGTAAATGAGAAATCAGAGAAATGAAGAGTTCAGGTGAAAAACAAGGATTCCCCCTAATATAAGGGCATTCATGCCTGTTTTCTTCCGGATATATAATCCAATGTTTCATTTCCACTTCATTGATTCTTTCCTCCCTCATCATCATCTTTCATTCATTCTTCTGGTAACATATTGCTTATTTCTCTTCCTTATTACTACTACTGTTACCGTATGCTTATTTTCACGTAATAATTGATGATGACGTCATCAATTGGCTCTCTGCCTTCTCTGCACTCTCTCATTCATACATTGTCTCTCGTCGGGGCTCAATTATCTTCGAGACTTCTTGTTTATATTTATCTTTGATTGAAATCTTTTCAGGTTGATTGGTGTCATCAGTTGAAGTTTTCTGGAGTTGCGTAAGCTGACAACTCTATTAGAAGTGCATTGTAAGTTTAGTACAGTAATCTAGAAGCTACCCTAAACTAACTAGATACAGTACCCCTGGGAACTCTTGTTATCTCACTTGTCACTTCATGACACGTGTCAATCCACGTGTTAATATAGATAGGATCTCTTCAAACATTGAGAGAGAGTCTCTTCTTCATGTAAATACAGTAGTATGCAAACAGGAAGTGTTTACTTGTAATCTCCCACTGTGTCCCCTCCGTTCTGTTCTTCACACTGCATAACTAACCATAACATCATTATGGACCTATCTGGATAAGAGAATGATGTAATAGTTGAGGTAACAGACATGTGTGAACAGTTGGGTTGAGGTTAAATATTAGGAAAAAAGTGAAGAGAGAGGTGTCAGGAAAATGTTTACTGTTATTATGTGTAGATACTGTAGATCATCACTTTCATTTTTTTAATCTAACATACATAGCTCTATTATTAGGGCACTATTTTTTTTTCTAGATATTTACTTGCAACTCCCAGTAACAAAAGACAAGAAACTATTTTTGAAGTGATGCCACTTCGGTGTCAAGTACAATTACACGTGGCAACATACGTTACATAATATGTTCGGAGTAGACATTTCAAGATGGTGCTACCCAAGAATAATATTTTGGCACGTTAATTACCACTTCCCTAACAGTATAAACGTCTAGACCATCTATGTCAAAACTTCAAAATTTTTGAGCTTGTTGGCTTTGATTCAAAATACGACCAATGTTATAACATACCAACATAAGGACTGTTCAAAGGCTTGTATCTCAGTTGTATCAAGAGTTATAAAAAAGTTGTCAACTAGTAAATTGTTTTTCATGATATTCTGCACATTTTACTAGTTGACCATTATTTGATACCTCTAACCACAACTGAGATATCGGACTTTGAATACACCAAATCGAAAAATGATGTATTTCAAAATATCAGTTAGGAAGCTTTCACCTACTTTGAACTCCAAAACTTATATTTTCTCTACCCCACAAAATCTGACATCACCTCCCTACCTTCCTTCCTACTCACCTCAGAGACTTGTTAGCTGCCTCGTAACTAAACACCTTCTCGAGTTACTGTCGGCTCAAGCTCATCCACCAAAAAGGCACTCGGGTGTCTATTGTTCGAGATCAAAAAGGAGATGCCGACGTGTAGTACTTGACACGTACAGTCGTCAAAAAGATGATACAAAATGAGAAATGAACATCAACAGGTTAAGTGGAGAAGAGCTCTTCTACTAGAAGTTCCCTCTCTCTTTCTCCCTTCAATAAATCTAAATCCAATCAGTTAATGTCTCCAAATGACATGTCTTCGTGTCAACTGTCATGTTTATGTACTATTATCGCTTCCTGAAGGTAACAAGTGGGATTAGAGATTAACGGCTTCCCGCATGCACACTCTACAGTAATCCTTCCGAGATGGTACTTGTTGTCTTCTTCTTGTTAGTGTCAAGTGGAATGAAGAGAACAAACTTTTTATTTCGATGACTTATTGGGATTAGGGATTAGTAGAGGAGGTAATGAATTGGAAAATTGGATTTATTTTATGATCCGAGTACTTCCTCACCTAACATATTGCTCACCATAAGGTGGAGACTACCGGTCTTAACACCATTTTAATATTTACAGTAATACTTATTCCGGTGTTAATCCAGATACAAATGGTCATGCCCTGATCAATCCTCCCGTTGCCACGTGCCCCCAATTCCATTTTCATCTACCACCAATCGAAGCAATTCCCACATCAATAAATCTGTTCCGAATCAGTGTGGCAACCCGTCTCCTCCTTCTTCTTCTTCTTCATCTTCTTGTTACCAGTATTCCTCAACCAGAAATATTTCGAAAATGTACCTCCTACGCGCGCGCGAAACATTTGATATATTGAATGACCGGAGGGGCTCTCTTACCTCATGTACTTTTGAAATAAATCAGTCTAGTAACACGACGACCCGGGAAGCATTTGGAGGAAGAAGGAGGGGGAAAAGGAGAGGGATGGTTTGTGTGATGAAAGTGACAAGGAGATAGATAGAGATGGGAATGGGAACACATTTTGTAGAGTGTTTGGGAATGAGAGGTTCGAAAGTTTGGGTCATGGATTTGAAAGTTCACATTTTGCGAGGAGCAATAATTTTTCATTGAGGGCTACGGTATCTCGCAAGCCAAGCCTACTCAATGATGTCTATGCATACCAGGCCAATCCGGGTCGGGCGGCCGGGAAAAGTTTTTTAATCCTGAAGCTCAATGGGGTTTGCCTATCCGTATTTTGGGTGATTGTGGTTTATCCAAGAACATTTACTGAACAGGCCAAATGGGCTGATTGCCGACTGTCAAACGGAGACTCACTAGTCAGGCTTGTCCAAATTGAACGACTTGAATGAGCCAACTGCTCCTTCTGGCCCTGCAGTAACTAAGTTGGACGAAGTTGTCCCCCCTAAGTTGGCAACATGGATCTTGTGCTCTCTACAGTATCCCTTAAACTTTAAAAAATTATATTTTTATGGAGTAGATGGTATCCTTAACTTCCTAGAAACCGTATTTAGACTAACTAAACTTAAGCGGTTCCCCTATTTGTTCATCTCTCAATCAACAGAATCCTATTTCCCTAGCTAGCAGCTCCCCCGGAACCCCCTGACTTTCTTAACCTGATCTAACCGTTTTATGACATCACCATCATCATTAACCTCATCATATCCTCTCTCTTCTTAGCCATATCCACCAACCTCATAACAATTTTAGCACCGTAGAGATCACATGAGCCGATAGGACAGTGGTAACATTCGAATCACCTTTTCCTCAAAAAGAGACATTTATTTTGCCGCCTATCCCTCCCCTCACCAACACATAAACACCCTATTTCGGGATCTGTCAAAAAGAAAGAGAAACATTTTATGGTTAATTAGTAGGCATGAAAAGAGAGAATGGAAATAGAAAATAGGTAGGTGAGGATAGATGACAGGTGGAAGATAACAAATGACTTTTGATACCCTTATTTAATGGGTTCATCGGCTAACCGTCTCTTTTGATTCGATTTTCACACTTCATGTTTTTTAATGTTTCCCTAAACATTTCCGAGATTTAAGATTCGGGTTACTGTATCCTCTTGAACTTCGAATAAATCGAGTAAGCATCACAATGTTAATATTACACAAATGCAAGTGACTTCACAACAAATCGTTGTGCATGTGTTACTTTTAGATACAAATCTACCGACAAAAAGAATAACAAAGGAATTGATGAGCTAAAGAAAAGAGACCACATGCTGCGAAAATAAGTTAGGAAATGGTTTTTAATTGGGCGGTAGAGACGGGCTTGATAGTGACTGCGTAAGGTGAGTCAATTAGTCTTGGAGTCAAAAAATGATTGATGGTGCCATGTATGGTATTCCAAGTGCCATGTATGGTCTTCCGGTTACCAGTTTTCCTATACCGGACCGTATTTCCAATGTGACTTTTCCCTTTTCTGCAGATTGGGGCACATGTGCCAGCGCGTGGGGCACGATTCCCCAAATAGTGGAGCACACTTAGCAGCAACACCCGTTCTCCCACTCGCAACGCTTGGGACTAAAACATCTGAGTAGTTTTCAAATCTTGCCTCTTCACCAATTTCTAAAACTTGCACCTTCTCTAAACTGAAACATTTTCTGACCAAATGACCAAGAGTTTCTCTTATCATTTTCTCCTTTTTTTCTTTAATGTGTGTCCAACTTAATGTCTAGAAACAGCTGATAAGACAAAAAACGCAAAACTTGAAATTTCAGATCATTCTTCACTCGAGACAAAAAATTGACGGAATTTTTGAAGGAACTGGATCAGAAGTGGATCTCAGCTGAATCGAGGGCTCGTTTTTTTTTTTTGGGATCCTAATTCGAATTTTTATTCTGAGAAGCCTTTTCCTCTATTAAAAGGGCATATCTATTTGTCTTTTAATTAGGTAACCTACAAAAATGAATTCTCAAAACTTTGATCATTTCCGGTGTCATTTTCCAATTCATTCACCCAAAAATTTGTTCTTGTTTCCTCCCGTTTTTCTCTCTCATTTCTCTTTTTTCTTGCACCGCCCGGAACGATTTTGGCGACAAATTCCATTTTTCATTTTCTCATCTCTCTCCTTGATTCCAATTCAATTTCTTCGATTTTCGAGGCGGAGTCACTCTTAGCACCCGTCCGAAGGCGCGTGCCGATGAGTTAAGCGAGAAGGAGAGAGAGGGAGAGGAGGAGGAGTACGGTAGATCCGCCCCATGGAGAAGTGGGCGGAGTCGAGAAAGAGAATGGAACGGATAGAGATGCACGTCTTCACGAGAGAGAAACACAAATGTTCTCTTCTGATGATGACTTTTTTTTTGAAAAAAAAAAAACGATTTGGCTTTTTCAATGACTTTGCATCTTTTTTCAAATTTTCAAATTTTGTGTAGAATTTTTTGGGGACTAGCCTAGATTAATCTTCACTTTGGAGCCTACTGTGTTCAATAATATAGATTCTTGTTATTGATAAAATTGAATTAATTGATGATGTGCTCTTTTTCTTATTGCGGGATGTTTCTACTATTTTTCACTAATTTTTAGTTTCTCGATTTCATAACGTGAAACAGTATCGTCTACCGTATCTAACTTTGACAACGTTCATCTCGGCTGGCTTGAAATTCTTTAGAAAACTGTCAACTAATCAAAAGTAGTCCTTATTATGAACAACATTTCATTAGTTGACAACTTTTCAAAATTCCCACTGCGAACCGAGATATGATTGGTTGAAGTAAGACGAAGAGAAATTCTATTAGAAGACTATCAGAAAACGTTAAACTCGAGTGCCTCACTCAAGAGTCATCTGCATATACCTGGGGTACGTAACGTAGGTTGCTACAACTGTTTTTATTTAATCTAAATATCAAATCCTGTCTGACAAACTGACTTTTGGTTATGGATATCCGGGGCCCCCAGTCAAACACTTCCCAATTTCCATCACGCTGATCCCTAGCACCAAATATGTTTCCGTTCCTTCACACAATCTCATTTTCTCTGACACGTGGTGTCTAAATAAGTACTTTTCTTTCCTTCTTTCCTCTACCATTTCCCTTGTAATGATAGGTTGTTTCAATGGAACTCTTCCACACCTGTTGACACTTACATGGAGTTTTTGGGTCAATTTGGTAATTCGAAAGATTCGAAAATTATAGATTCTTGAACACACACATTTTCACACTTCTAAATTAACACTTCCGGTTGTTTTGTACCCCCTGTTGGGAACATTTCATTGTTTACTGTTTCATTTGATTGGGTGAGAAGAGATGCTCATAATGACTCACAGAACTAAGGAAAAAGTGAGTTTTCTATCCGGGAACACTATCTTTTTGATATGTTTAATTGTGTTAATTTCCCTCTCTTTTTCAATACAAGATTAAAAGAGAGAGAGAGAGAGAGAGAGAGAGAGAGAGAGAGAGAGAGAGAGAGAGAGAGAGAGAGAGAGAGAGACCACCAACTGTGAAATGGGCAGATGCTTCTTTAGAAGATGATCGGGTTTCCCTCAAAAATTATATAGTGAAGGCCGAGATTAAGTGGAGAAGATAACCCTATTAACTTTTCGAGAATGACATTTTTGGTCGAGGTTAATATTGGTGGCCTAGGTTATTCAGGTTTAGAACAGCTATAGGATAGAAAGGTGGTTTCAGAAGGGCAGTGTCTATGCCCTTCTAATACAGTATGATAACCTTCTCGCTTCCAAATGACCTTTATTTTTCTTAATCCTGTTGAAAGTGACTCCATGTGACATCTTTTTCTGTAACAACCATTCCTCTACAACCATATCGAGAAAGGCATTCAGACGAAGAAGAAGCAAAAGGTTAAGTGGGCTTGAATGTGAGGTCGACCCCCCCCCCTCTCTCTCTCTCTCTCTCTCTCTCATCGCGCAATCGAACCGGTTGTTTCAAAATATAGAAGACTCACTTCTTCTTCTTCTTTTCTCGGGGGGTGTCATCCAGCCGATTGGCATCGAAAGTTGTGTAGGCAAAGAAGAAGAAGAAGAAGAAGAGAGTAGTAAATAGACATGTAGAAGTAATAGCTTTGGTCGAGAATGGAGGAGAAGCTGACAACAACGTTCACTTCTATTTTTCGTTTTTTTGAGGAGTTCGGTTTGGTTTAGGGTTACTGTAGGTGACTACTTAGGCTTGGCTAATATCATGGTTATCGCCTGGACTTCCCTGGCAATCTAGGGTCTAGGTCAAGCAGTCACTAACCTAAGGTACTGTATAGTCTACGGGTGATAGGGAGCTTGTATTGAATAAGTCACTATAAATTCTCTAATACTACTGCATCTTTAATTTTCGATTCATACTATTAGCCTATGACTCTGAGAATAAACTATGAGTCACTCTTCTGATTTTCATCTTGAAAGATTTTTGAAACCATTCTAAAAACTCTAACATTTCAGATCAAGTCTACTCGTTCAACGTCTAGATCATCCCAATGGAACATCAGTGACTCCACTGGAACATCAACCTGATCCTCTTGGTGAGTTCCCATTTTAACAGCGTATCATTTACTCTACATGAGTCTTGTTAACCCTATATTACTATATTTCCTAGCCTTAGCAAGCTCTCCTTACCAGACCAACCTACTCTTTGAATCACGTCCCCGATGAAAAATGTGTCCAAACCTGATGACTCACTTGAATTTGAGACCATCTTACTCTGTAGGAATGCGTGATTCAGAAAACTTTGCGACCTCCTCGATTTGATTCCTCTTCTGCAAATTAAGCTTAACGCACGTTCGATACCAGATGTCATCAGTCACGCACTTTCTATTTTATGACCTTTTTTGTTAAGGAGTGTGAGATTATCAAAAAGATGTCTAGACCGTATTTCTGTTTCATTGAATTGAATTAGATTGAAACCCCCTTGGTTTAAGAAATGGTTTTTCTAAAAGTGATGTTATATTTTGTTTATGATGTGTGTGTTCTTCTTCTCTTTTTCAATTTTACACTTGACCATTTAAAAGTGTAAAAACCAGTAATGTAGTAGTCGGGAAAGGCTAAAAGCTTGTTTTTTCTGCAGACAAAATCACGAGACATACTATAATATTAGACTGAAAATTTCAAAAAGAGTGGCATCCTTAGTTACCATTTGGTTACTCCTAGTTGTTTTGTAAATATCTCTAATTCTCACGCCTTCTTCTACTGATAGCCGAATGACCCACAATGGATCTCATCATCATCATCATCAATCCATTCCTACACCTTTTGCTACTTTCGATCGGGAAAGGCAAAGAGAGATTGCTAAATTGATAGTGTGTCAGAAATGAAAAGGAGATGAGAAGAAGACGTCGAGAGAACACGAATCGGAAAAAGGGAGAAGAAGCTATGAAATGAACGAGAAGAGAGGACATTTTTACCCTTTCACCTTCCATTAGTCGCTTCTTTTTCTTCCCTTTTTTGCATTTTCTTTTGTTTTATTTGTGGTTTTATGGATGTTAGTTCAAGTATTCTCTCCTTTTGTTACTGTAACTTTACCCCATTAGGTCTAGATTTCTAGAACTTTTCTACTTGTTCTTGAACTATTTCTAACCTTTTCTCTCCTCACTCTAGGTGCTCTTCTATAAGAGGTAGCCTATAATCCCAGTGCAGACTATACATATCTTCCACATTCTCACACCAAATCAATAGTGCGCACACCGACTTTTATTACAGGGAGACCCTTTCTTGTGAATGTGGTACCTAATGTCGTTTTTAAGATCTTACCGCACACCGAAAGAGCTAGGTTTTGCCGTCAAAGGGAATAGGTTGTAGGTACCAAATTAGCAATGGGAAAATGGGATTTTTGACTGAAAATACGATTTTAGGATTAGGTTCGCGTTGCCTAGTTAATAGTACTAATTGAATTTGGTATTTTGACTTTTATTAAGTAGCTAAGACACTTTTAATTCAATTTGCTCATTCCACATAGCTTGCCATCTTTTTAGGCCATGTTTTCTATAATTTATGTTGTTTTACAATTCTGAGATTATCGCGAGATATTTCGGGGAATTCACTAGACCTCCTTTAGTCTTTTCATAGTTCGTAGTTGGTGGTACAAGTGTTTTTCAATCTCTTCTCTAGGATCTGTTCAATATGAAAGTTCCTCCTCTAGCTCATTGGAAACCTTTCACCGAACAATCTTTTACTTTAGTAATTTGAGTGAGAACTTAAATTTCTATTGTCGAGATATCTAGGTTCCTAAAGGGGGTTTACCTAGTTAAATGTTGTTCAGTCTACTTTCGATACTTTTCAAATCGAGGAATACTATTTTTAAAATCTCCTCGATAAGACAACGGTAACCTAGGAACCAACTCCTACCTATTTTCTACTGAACCCCTCATTAATCCCCTTCTCCCTATCACCACCAAGATAATAACCGTTTGAGACCATTGACCATCTTTGTCATGACCTCCCTCATTTCCTCCAAAAAACTGTTGTAAACGATCCCTTACAACATCATTTTTTGTATTATTTTCAACATCTGAAACCATTTTTTTTGTAATATACAGCTTCTCCCTCCCCTCCTCCTTTAGTAGCCTTCTTCCTCTCGACGATCATCTCTTTTTCTTCTTCTTCTTCTCGACGATCGAAGAGAAGACACTTTCACCTTTTGCCCTCTCAATCTGGATAACCGGTTTCTTGCCGATGCATACTCAGTAGAGAGGGGAGGAAGCGAGCGGAGGAGGAGGCGCGCGCGCATCAGAAGCAGAAGCCGTGAAGGCATCAGAAGCCGTCGAGACTGAACACTGTTTGTCTCTTCATTTCTCTACCTCTGCCGTCAAAAAGTTACATCATACTGGCTTTTCTCTTTTTTAGACGAGTGTAAGAGAGAGAGGAGGGTCGGGAAGGGGCGCGTGATGTATTCGAGAGTGAACAGAAAAAATGATGATGATGATTGAGTGTGAAGCTGGTTTAAAAGGAGAGAAAGAGGATCAAGGTTAATGTAGTTTAGGTATCTAGATCAATTAACCAGTTGATCACATCACCTCTAATAGAAAGGCATGGAGGGAACAATGATTTTTGAAGGAGAATCTTGAGGTTTGCTAGACTGTAGTAGGCGAGAGTGTCTAGTAGAAATATAGTGATTAGGAGCCTTTAATATAAGGGCAGACATTCCGAATCAGTTTCTAGACTCTAGAGTACAGTATCCCTTTCGAATCATATGAAATTGACTAGGTTAGGCAATTTTACCATCCAGATAACTTACCTTTTTTAACCCATTTCTAAGCCTTATCTCAAGAATTTTTTATTTTTTTCCTTGTCGCTTTATCACTCTTCTAAAATCATCTCTCATACCCAAATGTACCATTTTCCCCTTTCCTTTTAAGTCTTTTCAGTATACTTGTTACCTCGTGTCGGCCGACCCTTTCATCTTAATTTGGTGCCTCAAGACACTCCCTTTTATGAACCGCACACCCAAAAGGGGCGGGGCCTCGATGGTCCCGCCCTTCTCTTATTTCCGTAAATGGTTGAGGATATCTTCCAGAGTCATTTCCGTTTCGTTTTCTGGTATCGGATAGTTACTCCCTTCTCTTGCTCTTTCTCTCTGATCTCTTAACCCCCGATGTCTCTCCCTGCCTATTCAATTCTATATACCCCCATCTAGTACATCATCTCGTTTGGCCAATTACAAATTACCAGCAGTCAAATGTCAAACCATCACGACGAGAAGCCGCACTCTCGAAGTACACACCTACTTCTTTTTGATGCTTCTGCTTCTCATCTGAATACCAGTTTTCACCTCCTCCTCTCCCTTCTCCTCCTCCTATTCCTTTCCATTTTCTATTGTATTGTATTGTTATGTCATCACTTCCTCCTCCCCTTTTTCCATTCCACCGTACTACAACATCCATCGAGATTCGAGATTCGACAGGTAAAGTTATCAAGATTTCTTCATTCTCTGCCGTCTCTCTTGCTCTCGTACTCTCTCGCTTTCCATGTTCCAAGCGTCTTCCGAGACTCTTATCAGTTGATATCATTGAAGGGAGTGACCACTGCACTTTTTCTTGTTACTTTCTTTTTTGAAACTTGTTAGATTTGCAGTTCTGGGATACTGTAGTAGGGTCTACGGTTGGTGTACTGTATGTATACTGTAGATATAAGATTTAGGGTCCCCTTAAAAATAGTATACTTTTCCAATTCTCTTCACATCTGCTCTATCCTCTTCTCATTCTTCAGAGACTATTGCTCATTCGTATTCTTTCGTATTCTACCTCTCTCATTTTTTCTTCTCTCAAAGATTCCGTTTTTTTCCAGAATGGACCAAAATCATCCGTTGAATCATCATCCACAATATGCAATGAATCCACATCAAATGTATCCAATGACTCAACAATTCCAAGATCCATTGCCACAAATCGAGAAAAAAGAGCACATCAAACGTCCGTTGAACGTCTTCATGGTCTGGTCTCAATTGGAACGTCGTCGAATCTGTGAGAGTCAACCCGATTTGCACAATGCTGAAATCAGTAAGCATTTGGGAGAGAAATGGAAGAAAATGACAAAAGAGGAGAAGGAACCGTTTGTTCAAGAAGCTGAGAGACTCCGAATTCTTCATCTTCAGGTTTGTTTCTTTTTTTCGAGATTCTTTATTCAACTGATTTTTCTTCAGATGCATCCAAACTACAAGTATCAACCAAAGAAGAAGCCAAAACGTAAAAACGAAGAAGTCGAAAATGAGCAAAAGAAGAAGAAAAAACGTGTCGAAGTTCCGATGAGACCAATTCAAGAGACTCAAGATAATCTGAATTGGCAACCATTCCCAATGAATCAAAATTACAACTACAATCAATATAATGGATATCCAGGATTCCAACAGAATCAATTTTACATGCAACAATCATCTGGACATCAGGTACGTTTCTGCATGTCTTTAACCACAATTCTCCTAAGTTCTCATTCTCTTTCAGATGACTAACCAAATGGGGCAATACAGTAACACATATTCACAACAATCGCATGTTCAGGGAGTATTCCCCCAATTCACTTCTGATTCACAAGACGGTGGTCGAATGTCAAATGGATCTGCTTCGATGGGATACGGTAGCTCTTCGGAGAGATCAACATTGTCTCCACCATCCAACGATGAATTTGCTCATATCAATCCGACGATCAGTTTTCCAGCCGATTATCAATTCGGCGAGATGGTCCAACACTACGGTTATCCTTCTCTTTAAACTCAAAACTTCTACTTCCACTTCAAAAGAAAAATCAAAATAAATTCACATTTCACGTTTCCTCGCCCCGAATCCATTCCCCTCTTCCACTTTTAGTCCCGATTTAGATGTCCACCTTCAATAGAAGAACATGCCATTCTATTAAAGGTCTCTCCCCTTTCTGCCATGTCACATGTATCTCATTCGTGGAAAACTCCTCACTTCTTTTCTTATTTATTGTCTTCCCCCATTTGAAAAATGTCTTTTTTTGCTCAAATCGAGTAAGTTTTCAAATTACGAAAACGGGTTACTGTAGATACAGTAATCTACGAAACTCATCGAATAAATCAAAATTTTTACTTTTTACTTTTTCTTTTTGAATTTTTCCGTCTCTCTCTCTACACCCTCTTCGTCTTGCATACTATTTCGCCTGACTGGTTCCAGGTCTCGAAAGAACTCACTTCTTATCACCGATTTTTATTTACTCCGTTTTTTTATCAGTTCTCCTGGAGAGTGAGTGACCGTTACTTTATATTTGAAAGTTTCTAAATTGTATAGTTTTGCCACGTCATGAAAGAGAAAGAGAAAGTATTGCGATTACTGTCTGAAATACCTAGACAATTCATTCCGAATTCGTTATCTTCTCATTCAAATCTCATTATCTGTCTACGTGTCTGTGTCTCTTAATCTTCAATAATCTCTCATTCATCCATCCGATATTTTATATTTTCTCCTGAAATTTCGCTTTCATCTGATCCCCCATTTTCTCCATTTTTCGTTTTCCATTTCAATTTTGAATACTTTATTTCGTACTCTCTCGTTTTTCCGTCTTCTACAGTAATCTCTCTTCTTAAATCCATCTTCGAATATTCCAGAATGGATCTCCAAAAACCGCCCAATTTCATGTTGGATTGTGGAATGGCTCCGCATATGATGCAACCGATTTGGAGTGCAATTGCAGCTGTCTCCTCATCTGCAAATGCCACATCATCGGGTACAGTATCCCAACAACAACAACAACAACTACAACATCATCCGTATGGGGCAGCAGGTTATAAGGTACGAGAGTGTAAAAAGAAGACAATAGGGTTTAGTTACACCTTTTTTTTTGATTTGTAAATAACAAGTGTCAAATGAATTGATATTTGATAGTAAACAGGAAGTGACCTTCTGTAATAGGAGGAAGAAGCTTGGTCATCAATAACCAAAAGTTCATCTGAAAGTACAGTAGTTTCTGCTCTCGTTGAGTATTTTTCTTCTATAGCTCCACCCTCATGCAAATTTGGTGTCGCGTGGCGCAGTCAGGTGTACCCTCGTTTTTTGTTTTGAAGGTGGCGGGTTCGAATCTAGGTGCGGTTCTTCCTTTTTTGCAGCAATGTATTTCATGATTTTTCAAAATTCTAGACATGAAACTTTGCACTGGTCATTTTTGCTTACGTTCTAGATTTCTTGTTATCATTTCATTCCCTCTTCAAAAAATAGTTCTTATCAGTAATGCCCTTCTACATTCACTCCAAATTGAAAATTTCCAAAACACAAAATCAAAAAATTCAGGTCCAAATACCAGCGAAAAACTCATCAATAACACCTTATTCGGATGCGACAAACTGCAAAAAATCATCGAATCACATCAAGCGACCGATGAATGCATTCATGGTTTGGAGTCAAATGGAACGACGAAAGATATGTGAACATCAACCGGATATGCATAATGCAGAAATCAGTAAACAATTGGGATCACGTTGGAGAAATTTGACAGATGAAGAGAAAGCACCGTTTGTTGCTGAGGCGGAGAGGCTGAGAGTTTGTCATATGCAGGTTAGTGTCTGCATTTTGTCGTAGGATACGATGCATTGGCCGAGAAGATTTCGAATGTTTTCTTCATTTAAATAATTTCAGGAATACCCAGATTATAAATATAAACCAAGAAAGAAGCCAAAGAAGAATCCAGATGGAACACTTCAACAACCACAGGTTCCCGCCAATCAAAATCCACCAATTCAAAATAATGCTCCACGTGGAACATCACCACAATCTCGTCAACGAAAACGTCCAAATCCAGAACAATCGGATCAAACATTTCAATTTAAAGCTGTAAAAATGGAGCCAGATTGGATGGGTGGTCAACCGAAAATGCCATTTCATCCATCATATCCATCTCCTTCGGAATTCGGCCACGCCCCTTTAACACCTGAATCTGGATTCTATGATGATTTCTATAATCAACAACAACATCAATTTGCACAACATAATGCCGGAAGTCCCATTCGAATGGTAATTTTTCAAAAAAGTCTGAAATAATTGAAATAATTTTCAGACATCATTGGGCGGCATGGATATGGGAATGGCTCCTCAAATGATGGGTCATAATGCTGGGTTTGGTGCCGGAAATCATCCATTCTATCTGCAGACGTCGCCTC
The DNA here is from genome assembly GCA_963932035.1 of Caenorhabditis wallacei. Taxonomy (NCBI): domain Eukaryota; kingdom Metazoa; phylum Nematoda; class Chromadorea; order Rhabditida; family Rhabditidae; genus Caenorhabditis; species Caenorhabditis wallacei. The sequence continues at coordinate 4,019,368 of OZ009935.1, forward strand.
CGTCAGTCGATCAGGTACGGTACGATTTTGCAGTTTCGCATGTGCATGCATGATGCTGTAGTACGGTAGAAAAGAAAATTTTGGGAAGAAAAAGGGTTGGGGAAAAATGGGGAAAATTTCGAACTCGACAGAAAGTTCAAGGAGCATGTGGGAAAGCAGCGTTGGAGATTAACGTTCCAAGGCAGCGTCCAAGCGGAATATAGAAAAACAGCGTTGAAGTAAATAATACAATTTACTGCAGTTTAAAATACATTTCCTCGATTCCCTATTCATTTTTCAAAAATCAAGCCATCATTGCTTTTTTGTCACTTTCATGAAACTATCCTAAACCTATCAATTATTACAGGACGACATGCGTTCTCTCTCCTCCGGCTCATCTGGATATGCCGATTGTAGTTCTTCCGAACAATCAACATCATCACCAACATCTTCTGGAGCTGCTTCAGTAACTTCATCATCTTCATCATCTCTTTTCTCAGATGAATTCTCAGGAATCTATCCAACACTTAATGCAATTCCTGGTTTTCCATGGGGAGATGCTCTAAAAGGAATCGATTTGGATCCTTTTTAAATCATCTCTTTTCTCTTTTTTATCCATCCCAAAATGTCCTTCTCTAGCTTTTTCCATGATATAATTTCCCCTTCTATAGTTGTATTCTACCTCAGAAATTCTTTCTTCGAGGGGGGTTACTGTATCTTCTGATTATCAATAGAGCACATATGCAGCCACAGTAACCCTTCTTCCCCCTCCCAAAATCTTTGTTTTCCGAGTCATTAGTCTCCGGTCTTTAGCACCTTCAATTACTCTTTTTTAGTCGTTTTTTCTCTACTCTTTCAGTATTTTTCTGTCCTTTGTGACTGTATTTTTTTCTTCGTATTCTGTATTTTTTCTCCAAGTATTTTTCCCCTCTTTTCCCGCCAAAAAAGTAATTCAAAATCTATTCTGAAAGTATTTTTCCTCGACTATTTTATCCCTTTTTCTCAGCTTTACCAAGCCAGTTTTCTTTCATTTCTTCTATTCTATTCTTTTGTTTTTCTTCAATGAAATTTCCAGAATTTCAAAGAAAACGAAATCATTGATTGTATATGTTGAAACTTTTTCTCTTCTTTCCCTTGATAAACCAAATAATATTCCCCCATTTCTCAAAAAAATGATATTTATTCTCTCTTCTTTCCTCATTTTCCTTCCAGTATTCATTGAATTCTCCTTGATGGAGACACCCAAAAAACTGATGTATTTTTTGTCATTTATTATGATTTTAGTGTGTGTGTGTTTGTGAAAATGATTTGAGGAATGAAACATTTGAAATTCAAAGAAAAAAAAAGAAATTTCTGTTTTTATGTGAAAAATAGTGATAATACAAAGAAAACAGAAAAAAGCAGCGTTCAAAACGCATAGAGCTAAGCATCGTTGAAGATAACTTTTTATGCAGCGCTAAATTGAAACGGTCATTTTACCATGTATTGTGCTTTTACAATCGAGATTTGTGGACTCCATATTGTTATAATTTCTGAATGTTTTTTTCAGAAAAGTTTAAAATTTCTTTCCTTTTTCAAATTTCAATTTATCTCATTCAAACAAACACATTTCCAATATTTCAGCACTAAACCGGCCTTAACCAACATCATTAATTTCCCATCGGAATGTTTCTTTTTCGCTTTTTTTCATTTCGAAATTAGACATAAATTTCCAAAAGTTCCTCTCTTTTTTTAATCTAAAATTGAAATCTTTCTAAAAGTTCTTGAAGCACCGACCTCCAGCGACGTTAACTGTCGAAAAAAAAGAGAGAAGAGGAGGAGAAGATAGGCATCTCGAACACGCGAATGACACACGACCGCTTTTTTTTTTGAATTGAGGGATAACAAACTGGGGGGTCGGGGTGGTTTTTTTTAGACGAGGTCAATTAAAACGAAATTCTGAAAGAAAAACTAGGATTTTATGTACTTTTTTCCAAGAGGAAAACTTTTTCCAAGAGGAACAAGGTAGCCAGGATTAGAAGAATAATAGTTTTTTCAGAACAGTTTTAACTCAAGTTATTTCAGAATGAATTCAACATTTTAGAGCTCCTTCCTAAAAAAAAATCAGGCGTCAATTTCAGAGCATCGTGGTTTTTCAATATCTGAAATACCCAATTGGTCTGAAAGGGCTACTTTATTTTTGACTTTTTTTATGCTATGAAAATTGTCATAAGACTTTTTTTTTAGTTTTCGATTGTTTACTTTCCTTTAAAAAAATGTCTTCAAAATTACATCAATTCAAAAGAAAAAAAAAACGGTCGCGTGCGAGTCGTGTGTTCTAGATGCCAATCTCTCAAAAATTCTTTTGACGACCATTAACGTCGCCGGAGGTCAGTGATTCAGAAGAACTTTTAGAAGATTTCGAATCAAGATAAACGAAACGACCGAATGGAACTTTTGACGAAAAAGTGAATTGATGTCGGAAATCTTAAGAAGATTAGTGCAACAGGAATTTCCGAGAAAACAACAAAACAAAAAAACTTTGAGAAATTAGGACTTCAAAGGAAAGGTTAATTCGATGGAGAATTCTGATAGTACTCCCATTTGCACAATTTCTTTTTTTTGTCCCCTCGGGGACTGGGCCGAGCCCGGCAGCAGTGCAACGCCAGGACGACCCTTGGAAAGTCGGAGCAAGCCCCGAGTCTTTCCTAGGTTCCAAAAATCATATAACCTTAATTACACTCATTCGAGTGTATACCGTAGGTTAATACGATAAGAACAGATACTACACTTTGATCTTAGCTAATAAGCCGAAGAAGCGATAACTGGAAGAGGAAAGGCGGCGGGTGTTATGCAAACGTGTGTACCGACAAAAACAAGGCTCGCGTTGGCCACTATGTTTAGTGTGGGGCGCCCTCAAATGGGAGGAAGGCGGGTTGGCTAACACGGTTCAATTAGGGATGTTGTTTCAGGTCGATAATTCTGATGATTCACTGTAATTTTTTTTTAGTTTTTGGCTCAATTCTTCTAAAAATTGAATTTTGGTTTTTTGAGAAATACTCTGCGTAATGAAAGAAGAGCTCTTTTTTTTAAACGATATATCTCGATTCCTATAAGAGCTACAAAAAAGTTGTCAACTAATGAAATAAAGCCCTTATTATATAAAGCCCTTATTGAACAATTTTTTGTTAGTTGACAACTTTTTTGTATCTCTTATGGGAACCGAGATATTTCGGGTCAAAGTCGGGTAACATGGGCTTTAGACTTTCCGAAAGAATCTTTGTTTGTTACATCAAAAAATCAATCAAATTTTTGTAGAATCCCATGATATCCTCATTTCCGATCCCTTTGATATCCATTTGGCTTGTCTGATGTAACAAATCCTCTCTTTCTCTCTCTCCCATATCCAGAAAAAACCAGTTTCTCATTCATCTTTCTCGAAGAGGTTCACCTATGACAGAAGGTGAAAATCTAAGCATTTCTCTCACTATTTTCTATCATTCTTATCAAATAATTTCTTGTTTTCATCCAGTTCATCCTCTCCTCGTCCATTTTCTTTTCGGCTTAACATTTTCACTTTTTCTCATTTTTAATCGAAGAAAGTCAAAAAAGAGATTTTTAAAATGATCATTTTAATTTTGATATTCCTATTTTCAAATTATGGTTAGTTTTTAGATTGCTTGTTTTTTTCAGTTTCAAATAATTCTTTCAGTTCTAATATCCGCCGACCCTCCGTCTTCTGATGTTCCTGGAGCTCTTTTATCTTCTCTCGCCTCAAAAAATCATAAAAAACTTCCATTGGCTCCATCAATGGAAGCACTTGAATTGATGGGAGTTCAATTTGTGGATGCTTTGATTAAAAAAGGGCAAATGGAAATGGCAAAAGGAGCATTCAAAACACAATTGGAAGTTCTCGAAAAAGTACATCCAGATCAATATGAGAAATATAAGAAATTGAAAGTCGAGGATTTGGCAGCTGATGCAGTTTTGCAGCAAGCGGAAATGCAGAAGTTACAGCCAAAGACAGGTTGGTTTTGTTTTTGATACAAGAGTTTAATGGGAGCAATCTAAAATTATTTAGGAAATGCATTTATCGATATGTTGAATGGAAATGGTATTCCAATTGGAAGTAGTATTCGTGGATTGGAAGATGCAATTCGGACACAGAGAGATATGGAGAATACTGATCCATCTGAGCAGGTATTTTCTTTGTTCTTTGAGACACCAAATTCCCTTTTCTGCTCTAAAAAATCTCTAAAATTTCAGATCGCCAAAGCAGTCCTTGACAAATTTCAAACGCAAATCCTGCCTGGACTAGTTGCCAATATGATAGCCGGAAGAAACCCATTCAAAATGCCTCAACAAATGAGAAAAGCTCAAGCAGCTCCATCGGCAGTCTTCCAACAAGCGATGGCTCAAAGAGAAATGTTGGGTCGAAATGCACCGAGAAGTGGAATGATGATCAATAGAGTGGATCAACGAATGCAACAAAGAGAACAAGAAAAAGAGGACGAAGATGAGGAAGATGATGAAGATATTCCACGAAGAAGTTCAAATGAAGAACCACAAACAGAAGCAGAGCATCAGAGGAGAGATTTGGCGAGGAGATTGAGAAATAGTCCACGGTTGAAATCTCTTTTACAGGTTAGAAGGATTACTGTAGTTTAGCTTTGATTTATTGATTTTTAGAACGCAGAAGTCCAATCCCTGTTATCTTATCAAAGAATGAGAGATTCTCCATTGAGTAAACGAAGACCATTGGCAATGAATGGTTAGTTTTAAACGAGATTCCTTTGAAAATCCGAAATATATTCAGATGATGATGAAAACACATTTCGTGCGATGGAAGCCCGTGCGAAGCTTGATCAAAAGTCCCAACTCGTCCTCGGATTTCATGGATTCGATGGATTAAACGATTCAGATGAAGACGACGAAGAAGATAATTTAATCGATCCATCCGCTAATTCATTCCGTCGTGCACCTCTCCGATTGTCTTCTGTATTCGTTGAAAAACTGAAATCAAATGATGAATTAAGAAATGCTCTTGACAGAATCAAGTATCGTGTTGATGATGTTGAGAAGTATTTGGAACCGAAACCAATGGAATTCAATCCGAAACCACAACCGGGATACTTTGTTCCACGTAAAATTCCAACGCGTCCACGTAAAATGCTTCCGCTGTTGATCGGATCGGATCCAAAAACTCAAGAAGAGATCAGAAGACATCCATCGAAAGAATGGAAGATAGCCAAAGAGTCAAGAGTTATGACAAACTTGAAGAATAATCCAAGTCTTGCTGCTCTTTTTATGGATGAGAAATTGGAAAATACATTGAAAGGAAGACAAATTCTAACTGATGAACAGAAAGGAAGAACTCGTGTCAAGACGATTCGAGCATTGCCGAGACTTTTTGGAGCACCAACAGCCAAAGCAGAAATGATTGATGCGAAGGTTACTCAAGATATTGAAGAGAGACCGATTCCTCCATTATTCTGGGAGCCAAAAGGAAAGCATACAAGACTGAGATGGACTGGAGCAAATGAAAGAGAGATTCCTGGTCTTGGTGAGTTTGAACCGCCCGATTTATGGACAGGCGCGTACCTGCGGAAAAATAAAAGAAACTGGATGCAGTGGTTGACCAGTAGATCACATCGAGCATAACAGCAAATCACAGGACCTTCTATTAATCATTTTCCAATTTTCCAGGAAGTCGTTTCATCCTCCCTTCCCTCGACCCAACAATGCCTGCTCTGAACACAGCTTTCTCCACTCAAGGACGTGCTCGTGATGAATGGGATACAATGTTTAAAATTCCGAATAATTGGAATCCAGGAGATGAAGTTGGATTCAAAATGAACTCAAAAACGAAGAGATTTGTTGGAGGAAATGGAGCATTTGATATGCCCGCTTTGGGTCTTTGAGACCAATTTCTCGATTAATAATAATAATTGTATAATAAGAACTGTAATAATAATTGTAATAAAGAATAACATTTTCAATAATGCAAATGCGCTCTATTGACAATATTAGAAATAACAATGGTTTATTAAACTAAAATCTACTATGACAGTTAATAAGGTATTTAAAAAAGATTGGTATAAGAATTATTATGAAATATAAAACCAAAGAGTATGGAATGCTCTAAATGGAATATCTCAGTTTCCGTAAGAGATACAAAAAAGTTGTCAACTAATAAAACGTAGCCCTTATCATAAGTAACATTTCTTTAGTTGACTAATTTTTCATATCTCTACTGGGAACGAAGATACGATGGTTTGAAAAGACTGTTTATCACAGTTAACAAATTATAATTTAATTTAAATATGCATGTGCGCTCTGTTGATAAACTATAAGATTAATCTCCATTCCGATTTCCATTCGCCTCCTGCTTCTCTTTTTGCTCCTGTGCCAACTCCTCCCATTTCTTTGCGTTGTATCTAGAAATTTGAAGATTTTGACTCAAAAAATTTCAATAAAACTGACTCGCAACGTTCTCTCATTTTATCGGATTTAGGGAAAATTCTGGAGATGACTTCGTAACACGGCATACAGATTCCACGCATGAACTCGACCTAAAAAGGGATCATTTTGCTTCTTTGCTTCTCAACTTCTATCTTTTTTGTACCTGCATCTGTGGCAACATATGTGCCTTGTTTCTATCCATCATTGCAATTGGTTCCTTTCCACTCAACCTCTCAGCATCTCCCTGATCATAGAATTCTTCGAATATCACTTTTACAGTCTCTGTTTGAATACTCCATGGCTTCGCAGAGGCAACCAAATCACATCCGGTCATCATGACTGCTTGGGTTAGAAGTCTAAACAAGATTAGTGATGCAAGGTGGCAATTATTGATGAGAACAAAGTTCTAGGGTTCATAACTCAGTTCGTATCAGAGCTACCAGAAAGTTGTCAACTAACAAAATGAAGACCTTATCATGAGAAACATTTCATTAGTTGTCACTCTTTTGATAGCTCTTATGGGAACTGAGTTATGCATTCTAGAAGTTAGAGTCCATAATTTCTTGTCTCCCTGGAGTATCATAAAAGTGATTTACCTGTGTTCCTGTCGATTAATATCAAATTCTCCCTTATCCAAAATCACATTCAACTTTGCCTTATTCGAGAAGAAAAGAGCTAGATCAGTAGCCAGAATACAATGTTTAATGAGTGACAATGTCTGTTTATATTCTTCCGAAGACAAAGATCTCAGAATATTATGTCCATCTTGTTGTAGAATTGTAACTGTTTGATTGAAATGATGACGTTCCATTACAGAAGTACTGTAAATTGCTGCCAATGGAGTTGACATTGTTTTCATGTAGGCGTTGTTTTTTCCACGATGATCCAAATCGTGGCAGAGACAAGAGACGTAGAGAGCGAGAGCCTGAAAGCGGAAATTGGTTGATAACAATATGAAATTGTCACCTCCAGCTTAGTGAAAGCTTCCGGACTATTAACCAACGTGGCAAACATCGCGTGAGCCACCGACCATCCATGAGCCCAATTATGATAAGCAACACGGCGGTAATTCTTTCGAACTGTTAATACAAATCGAATGAGGTCATCGGTTTCAAATTGTCTGAAATTTAAAATTTTGTTGTGACTGAAATAAGAGATGATTCATACAAATAATCGGAGAATAGTGTCTTGAACATGTAGACTGCATAGAGTGGTTTCTCTAATTCCGATAGTCTCATTCCATTGAAATCGATCCTAAAAATAAAGGGAAATATTTATTTTTAAGTTTTCCTTCGAACTGTCGTGCTTACTACCCGTTCTTATAGAGTATCTACAGTAACCCCACTTCAGAGAGTAACCCCTAGTGATAAACTTACGTTTCCAATTCAACAATTCTATTATTAATCTCAATCTTCTTCAATTTATTCACTTCATCCGCATTACAAACACTATGATAAGCCAAAACTTCCAAAGCGACTCGATATTTCTGTTCGGATCTTCTTATTTTATCATAAAGTTTTGCATGATGAAGAGCCAATCCACAGTAGACAGCAAAGATTTCAAATTCATCTTCGTCTTGTCGTGTGAATGGTCCATTGTTTTTATTGACCATTTGGACGACTCCAATTATGCTAGAATTCTTGTTCATGATGATATGTTCCTAAATGAATCACTTACACTCCACGAATCAGAATAGGCATACAAAGAATTGATTTCGTAGTGTATCCAGTCTTTGAATCAACATCTGCATTAAATCTTTCATCTTCATACGCATCCTCAATATTCAATCCCTCTCCAGTTGATGCCACGTATCCAGCTATTCCTTTTGACATATCAAATCTGAAATTATCTGTAAATTCTTTGAATTCTATAGAATCCATCTACCTAATCTCTTTTTGTCCTTCTCGATTCACTCTCACATGTTCTTCATCTCCAGTTCCGACGTCGAAAATCCTCGCGTAAATCTGTTTATTCTTTGCGTCAACCAAAAAGAGAGAAGCTCGATCCGCATTGACTAGTTTCTGAGCGAAATTCATCACTTTAATGATAACTGCATCCATAGAAACGATATCAAAGAATATGGATCTGGCAACATCCAAAAGGAAATTAGAGAGTTTCCTTTGTTTCACAATGTTCTCGTGGTCTTGAGTGTCGGATCCCTCGTTTTTATGAGTGTACAACTGAAAATTCATTTGAATTGGGGATAAAATACCGGGTTAGACCATAAGAGATTCTTAAGACTGTGCGTACTTTCCCATCAAAAGTCTTTGTGAAACAGCAAGCAAAAATTCAAAGTTTTCCGGTCGGGATATCTCAGATCTGGTTAGAGCTACACACAAATTTGGAACTAAGAAATTGCTCATAATACAATTTTGCGTCTTTTACTAGTTGACACTTTTTTCGTATCTCTATCCAGAATTGAGATATGACTGCATGAAGAGCTGGTGTACTGTACCTCAGAAAAATAGTTCGCAGCAGCTGCCCATGTACAAACTGCATTCACAATCGACTTTTCCTCATTCCCCAATTGAGTATAGAAATGGATTTCGCCTGAAAAAGCAATAAACTTCTGGACATCCGGACAAACATACCGACTGTTTGATTCCCTGCATTCACAATAGTTTGGATGTAATCGGCTGATTTGTTGGTTTTGACCTGAACTTCACTATAAGAGATTCAGATTTCTATTTCCCCTACCTTTTTCAATTTCAATTCTCCTTCTTCATTTTTTCTACAGGAGAATGCTCCTTCATCGTTTTGAACAATCAATTCCATTGAATTCGTTCCGATTATTTGACCACAACATTGAGTTATTTCATAGAGAATTCGAGTCTAGAAATTGGATAATTTGTTTAAATGAGTATATCTCGTTCCCAATGAAGATATCAAAAAAGCGGCAACTAACAAAATGTTGGCCATGATAAGGGCTACATCTTATTAGTAGACAACTTTTCGATATATCTTGATACTAGTGAGATACAAGCCTCCAAAGTTAACAGTGATCAAAAGAGACGGATGAACTTTTTTTGTATCTCCACCAAGAACGTACGTAAATAATCCGTTACTAACAGAACACATTTTTTTATGATCTTCCTTTCATTTTTTTATTATTACAAACTACCAAAACTACGAAAAATCATCGTCATTTTCACTCATCTATTATTATCCACTCTGTAATTTCCTGACATTAATTCTATATCCGAATATCAATTTCCTCTCTTCTATCCCTCTTTCCCTTCTCTCAAAACGTACTCTATTATCAGAAGTCTCCAAAATAACACGCCGTTTCATCGACAAATCCGGCTCCGTCCAAGCTCCGCCCACTCCGGAAGATGATCCAGGAACTGGTTTTCTTGGTTTCTTATACTTGATTGCTCTTCGAACCGCCCATCTTTCGAAAGTTTCATTTGAGACTTCAGGTGAGACAATGTAATCTTCAATTAGATTTGGATGGTCTCGAAGGTATTGAAGAACCGAATCGTCGTCCATTGTTTGAGAGAAAGATATTTCTGGAAATGGAATAATGAAAGAAAAGGAAGATAGAAGTGATACGATGAAGTCTTTAAAAGCTCAGGTTTCCCTCTTAAACATTCAAAATTCGAGAACAAAACACACAGAGAGGTCAAGCAATTCTATGCAGGTTGATGATGAAACTCGAGAGAAAACTTCAAAATGTTGCTCGTTGATCCAGAAATAATTGAGGGTTCAAATGTCAAATTTAAGGATTTTTAGAGGGTTTTGCCAGACCAGAGAGACCAAAATCAGATAAACATTTTAAAATACTTTTGAATAATAGGTAGATGAACTAGTAAAAGAATCGAATATTTCTAAAAGAAGATTATATTTTAAAATAAAAAAATAATTTTTTTGTCTTTTTCCATATAAGAAGTGATCAATTTGGTTTTTTTTAGTTTTCGAGTTAAAATGACTAAAAGTTACTTTTTTTTGACAAACTGCAGAATTTTTAGGCGAGACTAAATATAAGGAAAAATATATGAGAAATGTCAAGAAAAAGTAACTTTTAGTCATTTTAACTCGAAAACTAAAAAAAACCAAATTGATCACTTCTTATATGTTTACTAAAACCTCGATATCTCAGTTCACATTAGAGATATGAAAAAGTTGTCAACTAATGAAATGCTGTTCATAATCAGGGCTACATTTTGTTAGTTGACAACTTTTCGGTCGCTCTAATACGAACTGAGTTATGAACCCTAGAACTTTGCTCCCATAATGGCCACCTTTTATCACGTTTAAGAAAATTCCCGTCGCTTGCACGCTTCTCATTTTCAAATCAAAGAAATTAATAAATACGTGACCTTTGGGAAAATAATAGAAAGATTACGGTAGAAGGAAAGATGAGGACAAGCAGGATACGCCTAAAACGATCATATCTGAGCTCAAAATAAAGATATCGAAAAAGTGTCAACTGATGAAATATAGCCCTTATTATGAGCAACATTTCATCAGTTGACACTTTTTAGATACCTTCAATGGCAACTGAGATATTTGATTTTGAAGAATGATGCTGACGTTATCATAGAAAGTTTGCTCGAAGGGTTCTTTTATTGAAATTCCGAATAAAACTAATTGCATATCTGAAGTCATTAAGCTATTCTAGTTTTCGAAATCATGTAAATGTTGCCATTTTCTATTTTTAAAATGTCTAATTCTCTCTGAGATCGTTATATAAAAATTTATATAATCTTTTAAATATAAAAAAATAAATCTTTAATCCAATTAACAAATTCGAATTTCAAAAATCCATTGGAAAATCTCTTTCTCATTAAAAATAAATTGAAAAAAGAAGATAAAAAGTGGGCGGGGCTTCTATCTCTCTTCCTCTTTCTCTCTCTTCTTTTCGTTGCTCTTGGATACAAGACCCTCTCTCCAAAGAGCTCATCCGCTCTCTAGTATTATCACGTTGCTGCGTCTCTTCATTCCACTCACTATTTCTTCTCCTAATGCTCCTAAAAATAAGCGTGTGTGTGTGTGTCAACGGAGATAATCATTATAATAATGCATATATGTATATTTGGTAAAAAGAAGGGGAAGAAGAGACGAAATTGAGCCGATTTTAGGGGCGGAGAGGATTTAATGGACAGCTGACGCAGATAACACATTGAAATTCGTATCAAGATTTCGAAGAAGACGATCCAAATCGAGGAGACTTTCCGTAGAAGTTCTGCAAAAAAAAGGGAGAAATGAAGAAGGAAAAAAGGGATCGCGTGACATAAAAAAAGGAGTTTTATGGAAAAGTGAAGGGTTTTTAGGAAATAAAATGTGAAGTTTCTAGGAATACGAGTTTTTGAAAGCTCAATTAGTTCCCCTCTAATATAAGGGCACCCTTTGAAATAAAGAAAAACGAACATTTCATTGACATATTCAAATCGTTTCTTATCATTCATCCCCCATTCAACACGTTCATCTTTCATATATTTTGTCAGTCTTTCCGATAGATTTGAATATTTGACCTGAAAAAAAAGATTTCACAAATCTTAAAATAAGCCCCGCCCACTCACGTCACCCAAATACTGTAAATCTTGATTCCAACACACTTGAACATCATCCATTTCTTCGATTTTGATTGGCTTTTTCACATTTGGATGCTCTAGATCTTCCTGAAAAAATAATAATTTAGAATTTGATTTTCAGATCAGATTTATTTACCAAAATCCAAAACGATCGTTTCCTTTTTTGAAATCTTGAAAAATCGGGATTCTGAAGTCGTTGATAAAGTTCGACGTGTTCTTTTGATGACATTTCAATGTGGGTTCTGAAATTAAATTTTCTTTGAAATTCCCTTTTTCTATTTGTTTTCTTACTTTCCCAAATGAGAAATCTGTTCAGTCACATTCAAAGCTCCGCCCACTTGTCGTGGAAAAAAGAATTGAATTGGGACATGAGAAACATCGATTCGAAGACGAGAAGGTTCAAATTTGAAGTCATATCTCTCGACTGCACCCATTCTCATGACATTTTTCGCCTCTTTTTGTCCATATTTACCATCGTCAACAATTAATTTTCCATCTTCTTTTCTTAATAATTCCATTGGATCATTGGCAATGAGCAAATATGCTCCAGCGAAACGTCGGAAATTAAAAAGGGATTCTCGTGAAACGGCAGTGATGAAAGTAAGTTCAGTGAGTGGAAGACCGTCAGAATAACCAATGAAATCACGGATTTTGACAGGGAGAATCACGATTTTCGGGGATTTTCTCTGAAAAACATGATTCAAAAATGTTATGAAACTGCATCTTACATCAAGAAAAACAGTAGAAATTCTTTGAATATTCCATAAATTCCTTGCCATCGGAGCTCCTTCTTCAATAATTCGAATACAGGTACATCGAGTTGCCAACTGTAATTGAAGATAATTCTGAATTTCGAGAGCTTGATCTGAATCACGGCACAGGATCACTCCCAATATATGATTATCTGAAAAATTAAACTTCTGTTGATTTTTGAATTCCAAAACCGACTCATTTTCAGAAAAGCCTCAATGGATTCCGTTAAATATCGAAATTTGGCTGGAAATTCTGAAAATCCACCGAGAATCGAATTATCCATTATTTTCTTTGCCAAATCCCCAATTTGAATGTGTTCCGAGAACTGTTTCACATAATTTCTCGCCGCCACAACTCCATCAATTGTCAAAAGTTTATAAGAAGTCGTCAGAAATTCCGCCATTTCCACTTTATCAATTTCAGTTGGATTTGCTTCTTTCACTGATTTCCAACACGTCCAAATCGATTTTCGGATACTTTTTGATGGAATTATTGAATTTCTGGCGAGATCATCGATGATTTTCTCGCAAAATCTCTCGAAATTCGAGATTGTTTCTTGTAATTTGGGAGAATTTTCTTCAGATTTCCATGATTTCACTTCGATTCCAGATGGGATATTGGACGATCTAAAATTCGATTTTTTTTTTAATATTTTCCCTTTTTAATGGACAATACCTAAACGAAAAATCAGTTTCAGATTGTTCAATCCAATCGGATAAATGTAAATTAGTGATCATTAACTGCCGTTTTGTGATTGAAGATGTTCGTCTAGACGCATTTGAAATGGCTGTTGTGAGGACAATGCATCGGAAAAATACCTGGAAATTTCAGAATTATCTAGAAATTAAGTTAAAAATTACATCTCGAATGGTCAATGCATTTATAATTGGCTTATATTTCGAGCAGCATTCAGTCGGTTTCAAATCCATTATCACCAATCGAATCTCCTCCAAAAACTCTTTCGCTTCCTCTGATTCAACTACTTTTAATGCGCATTGAGGTGTTGTGCAGATTAGAATTCGGCCTGATTCAGTTTTCAAATTCTTAAATTGTGTCACTGTTGTCAGTTTAGTAGTTTGAGATTCGAGACCAATTTGGCGAAGAGAAGTGATCCAATCGTCTGATGAGCCAATGAGAAGGACACGACAACGTAGAAACCATCTGGAGATTATGATTTGAAAAAAGACAGAACTGAGAGATTTTACTTTAAGAAATTGAAAACAGTCATTGCACAAATTCTTCCAGAAGTCGATGGAGCTGAGGCGGGAAGAGCGATACAACAGTTCGAAGTTGTTGCACATTTCAAAAGATTCATTTCGAAATTTCGAATCGGTTCACCAATTGGATAGAATATTCTATTTCCGTGAATTCCGCCGAATCCATTCGCTAGTAAATCGGATTTACTGAAAAACAGAAAAACCTCTGGTTTTTGAAACAACTTGATTTACCTATTTGACTGATTCGCCTTTTTTGCCGAACTGGCAACTTGAATTGGAAATGGATTCAACCAATCTCTTCCAGCTTTTTCTGAACTTTTCAGTAATGTTTCTGACCATTTTGTTGCCACTTTCGATTTTGAACTTAATACTGGTGTTTTTACTGGCGCCGGAACTTGTTTTTCGAATAAAACTTGACATGAATCATCAATTGAAGTTGCTTGTTCTTTTTGATTATTCTGATATTTTTCTTGTTGTCGTTTTGCAAAAAATTGCATCAAACCAGGTTTCTGAGCCTTTTTAGGTGGCATTTTGGCTGAAAAAAGGAGAATTCATTGGTTTTTACTTAATTGAAACAAAAAAAGAAAAAATCAGTTTCAATATGGCGCCGGAATACGCAATCACAGACACGTCAGATTGCAGAATTTCAAACCTGAATTTAGGTCGAATTTTCGTATTTTTTAAAAGAATTTAATGAAAAAGCAAATTCTTAAAAATTAAATTGAAATAAATTTGGCTGTTACTTTGTTTTTCTTAATCCGTTTTCCTATTTTGATTCACATTTGAAAATAAAATAGATTACTGTAGAGCTACCGTAATCTCAAACTTTCATTATTTCACTATTCCAATTTTCATTTTCCAAATTAAACTTCCGTCTCTTTTCAGTCCCTTTTTTTCGAAAATTGGTCCACTTTCAGCCTCAATAACCCTCTTCTTTTTTCTTCTGAAAAGCATGATCTCTGAGCCAAAGAATGGATCGAAATAGTGTTACCTAGTGAGAAATTCAGAGAAAAAAACAAAAAATGTCACAAGACTGAAAATCTGAAATAGTGTGAATATATGACAGACGCAGACACGGAACTTGTTTTCGTCTGGCGCCCGCGACCCGTCGTTCGTTGAGAGAGAAGTGGGCGGAGCTTTGGCCGAGTGCCAGAGAGCTTCATTTTGTATAGTCGACTGAAAAGAAGAAGAAGAAGTTGTTTACTCGTTCACTGTACTATTTTCAAAATTAAATGGCAGTGCAAATGCGCTCCAATCGAGTCTGAATGAGAAATCTAAAAAATTGCAAAAAATATAGTTTTTTCAATTTTTTTTATTTTCTGTTTTTTCATTTTCATCATCATACATTCGCATAGAAAATGGGCGGTGTTGGAAGAAAAAATGGGGATGAGGAGCCAGAAGAAAAAAAAAGTGAGACTTAGAATTTTGGTGTGAATTCGACGAAAAAATCAGAAGAATTATACAAAAAATGTACAGAAATTGGGAGAGAGGAGCAGAGAATGAGAGAAAAGAAGAAATAGAATGAGAAATGAAGAGAGAGGTAGAGAAAGAAACAAAGAATCTAGAGAATGAGTCCTGATATGATCTGAATATCTTTCTCTTTTTAATTCAAAAAAAGAATTGCAAAACTGTTTCCGGGGTGATTAACCGCGATGTATTGCCACACCGTTTTAAACTGAGATTTTGTGTTTTTAGGATGAAACGAAAATTAAAAAAAAAAAAGAGTATTTAATTTAGAAAATGACGTGGCAATATACACAAACAGACAATTGAGAGAGGAAGAGAGACAGAGACAGAGAGAAAGATAAAGAGATTTGGAACTTTTAAAAAATGATAGAGAAAAGGAAGGGATGGGGGAGGGAGGACGGGCAATAAAAGAAAAAAGAGAAATCACATCGCTCAGTAAAGTTTCGAGGTAGATTACGGTAGGTGTGTGGGTGGAGGGAAAAGGGGAATCGAATCGGGGGAAGGGAAGAAATGGAAAGAGAATCGCTAGACATGTTCTACCAAGAAAAAAAAGAAGAAAAAAACAAGAAAAATCATAAAAAATTACAGGGAAACTTTCTCAACGAAGAAATGAAAAAAAAAGACAGAATGGGGAATGTTTTTTCAGGAGGGACGGAAGGGGCGGATCTCTCAAAAGATCTTCATGATGAAATTTACAGAATGAATAAAAAGCATAGAGGTAGGATTTAAAGTGGGAAAACATAACCTGGATGGAGGAAAACGAGGAAAAGAATTAAAACAATAAAAGAGAGAAAATGAAATGAAAAAAGAGAGAAAATGAAATGAGAGAAAGAGAGGTAATCAACGGTATTTCGATATTTTGTCGCAATGTTTTTGGGAAAAGAGAGGTTTGAAAAGAAACGGGAGAGGTATATTTTCATATTATTATTATACGACGTCACTGGGATCAGAAAGAATAGTAAAAAAGGGGAAACAGAGAAAGAAGGGAAAACAAGAAGAAGAAGACGTCAAAGGAGAATATGGTGAACGGCGGTGGTGTTGATGATCGTTGAGTGTTTATATATAAATTGAAGAGTTGATGTGAGAATGGAGGGGATGGATACACAGATGAAGAAGATTCGGAAAGATTTCTGAAATGAGAAATGGAATTAGTTCTTGATCAAAAAGCTTCAGAATACTGTAATCTACAGTAATCCTCTTCCAATTACTCACCTCATTCGCTGCTTTGCTCTCTTTCGAACACCAAGATAAATGAAAGAAGAAGAAGAAGAAGACGAAAAGTATTTTACAAATCAAAGTGTATCGGTCCACCGGCCTGTTGAGACAACTCGTGCCGGATCAACGCATCCACATCCATATCCATCAATGGCTGATCTGGGAGTGTCAGATTCTCCAAATCAATTGGAAGAGCCGATGAAGAGGCTACAGAATGCTGAGCGGCAACGATTCCACACGATTGAATTCCAGGGAGTGGAGATGAAGTGCTGGTGTTGAGCCAAGAGTTACCTCCTCCATTCTGATATACACCATATGCTCCTGGGAGTGGCATTCTGAAATGAGAATAAGAGTTAGGAGGATTGTTCCGGTAACAAAAAGTGTGAAAGCGTTGAATACCTATTGGTGAAATCTTCGGTACTAGCAATTGGATAAAAATGAACTAACGGTTTGAAGTTGGTGCTTGGCACAATCGGATTACGTAGAAGTGGATTCTGGGCGCACGGTCCGCGGACACTGTTCAGCTCATGATAAGACGGTGGTGGAGCGATTGGCTCTGTCTTGATTGGTTTCGGCTCCTGTTTGATCTGGATTCCATTGACATGATTGGATCCATCAATTCTCATCTGATCAGTTCGATCCACCAAGTCATTTGGAATATTTGGGACAGCAGCAGTGTCACCAACCCATGTTGGGAAATCCAAATCTTCGTACAATTCAGCTGCTGCAATCGATGGTGACACTCGGGATGTTGATCCGGTCACCGAGATTGTCGATTGAGTCCGTGGCCTGGAACAATTGGAGTATAAAAGAATTCAGGATAAGGAAACTAACCGAAAAGTAGTCATACTGTCAAATTGTCCCTGCATCGAATCCTCATCAAACAAATCATGATTGATCGAAGTGATCGATCCAGCTGTCGAATTTCCATTGAGTCCTGAATGAAGAGATCCCATAAGGGCACGATCCTTTATCCTCTTCTTGGCTCCTCGTCTGCTCTTATCGAGTTGAGCCTGCAAATAGGACAGTTTTTTGAATCATATAAGAAAAAAAGAAAAAAGAAAAAGAAGACAGAAATGAAAACCGCACCTTTGTGGTTGCCTCCATGGTATTCGATCGTTCTCGGGTACGACGTGGATTTCTTCCAGGTTTCGCTTCTGGATTGATCACCCACCACGAACTTTTACCGGCTCCCTCGTTCTGAATACGCATGAAACGCGAGTGAAGAGACAGATTGTGACGAATTGAATTCTGAAATGAAAACGATTACATTATTTCTAGGTAGCCGTGAATCTGAAATTGTTAGGAATCACTCTTCTCTGAAATCACCCCAAATACCGTTTTTCATTTCTTTTCCCAATTTTCCACTATTTTTTGCTCTTTCGGTTTCCGTGCACTTCATTTTGGAGAGCAACATAGAGACAAAGTGGAAATAGTTCGGCATCTATCCGAGACATAGAGAGCCAAAGAAGGAAACACAACTAATAGGGTTGGTTCTTCTTCTTCTTCGTTATTTCATTCTTTTTTCTCTTTCTGATGTTGCAGAAAAGCGAGAAGAGAGAGAGAGAGCTCTCTCCCTTCTTTCCAAAGCATGGGTTGCATGAGCTTGGACGTGCCAGCCACCACTCTCCTTCTCCTCAATCTATCCCTTTTTTCCATGAGATGAAGAAGAAAAGGCGAGGGAGGAGAAGGAGGAGGAAGAGGCAAAAAGGAGCATCCTTGTGGTGGTCATTATGATCATCCACTGAGCAAGAAGAAGAAGAAGAAGAAGAAGAATGAGGAAAAAGAAGAAGAAACAGTGGACAAAAAGTGGAGGAAAAAGACCTCACAAATTAGGATTAGGTCATTAGAAATTCATGGAAAATTGGAACGAAAATTAAAATTTCGTCATGAAGAGAGATCAGAGCATCAAACGTCTAAATTTGGAATTGCTCTCCGTGTTTATAATTTTAATTTTTCTTTCCTCATTTTTCAAAGTACATCATTGATGCCACTTTCACTATGAATCAAATGCGCGAAAAAAGAATATGTCAAGGACAAAACCCATCTCTCTTACCTTCCATCCGGCAGCCTCTTCTTGACTTGATCGCTCTCGAAAATAGGGAATATTATCGGAAAACCATTGATAAATCTCATTGAGTTTAAGACGGCCATCTGGAGCCGATTCCAATGCTTTGGCAATAATATCAGAATAAGATTCCTCACCCCATGGGTTCGGTTTCTTTTGTGCCAATTGGTCAGTTGGCTTCTTACGGCAACGTTTCTTTTTGGCTGGCATTGGACCACCACCTTGTGATAGATTCAACGTCATTCCAAGTGTCATGCCAGAAGAGCAAGGCACCGTTGCAGCGAGCATTTGACCAACGGTTTGTGGTTGAGATGAAGCCGTTGTTGCCACTGCCGCATTAGAAGAGCAGCTCGCCTGGGTAGCGCCCCCGTTTGGAGAGCCTTGGGCCCCGCCCCCAATGGAACTAGCCACTGAGCTACCGGAAGACGTTAACGTCGTCATGTTTAGATTCAGAAGTGGTTGGGGTAATTGATGTTGCATGTGAGGAAGTTGCTGATGTGGATGCATATGCTGGTACGGATTGTAATGTTGTTGAGGGATAAGCGTCGGATCGAATTGATTCATGGGCCACGTGTAACACCTGCCACGTGGCTCCGGCGGGAAATCGTCGTCTAACGAGTCGTTCATTTTGGAAGAAAATGAAGAGCTCCGCAGACGGAATGCGTTGTGGGCGGAGACAAATAGGACGACTTCTGGAGAATTTAATGATAAATACGAGTAGCGAATAGCGAAGAGAACAATAGAACAGAATGAAAGCAACTGCTCAAGAAGGAAAAAGTCAATGTTCTATTGCCTGTTACTGTCTCTTTTCTGTCCTTCCATTCTACAGTGCGCGTCATAAATATAGGACACCCCCCTAATTTAGCGTTCCTGGGAAAACTAAAAATTTTCGTCAAAATCTGTAAATGCCAATCGTTTTGAAATTCAAAAAAACCCTTGGTCCAAATTTTTTTAGGAAGATCGGTCGATTTTTAGATCGGTTCCTAGAAAAAGTGACTTTATTGGCCGCGTCATAAAGATAGGACACCCCCAGAAAATGCGTCGTTTTTCACTTTCCACTCGAAAAATAATCATTTGGAAAGGACAAGTCTGGGTTGAATGTGTTAAAAAGTGTCCTAACTTACTAGTCCTAACAAGACACACCACTTTGAGATTCGATAGAGACTGAAAATTCAACACATTTTCAACTTTTCCCTTTACTTGTTAATTTTGCACTTTTTCCGTTTAAAAGTCAATCAGTTTTGGATGGGATTGTGAAAAACAACATTTGTTTGAACCAAATTGACTTTGACTTCATAAAAGGAGCACATGGGTTCCATTTGAAAGCTCAGGAATCAGAGGGTTTTACCCTACATGTGGTTAAAATGGGCATTAGGGCCCTGAATTCCGTTGTAATTCTCACTTCCCTTATCTAAATCCGAACAAGTGCTCCAAAACAGTTTGTATTGCTAAATAACAATATGACCATACTTTCCAAATCAAGGATTCTCGAGATGCAACATCAGGAATTCTTTTCCTATTTACACAAGTTATGTTTCTGGTAAGATAGCAGCTCTAGGAGAAAGGTATGATCAGTTCATTGTCCATATGATTGAAAACACGATGAAAACAAATTTTTTTACACCTTCATAACTTTTTTGCTGCTTCAGAGAAAGTTTTTCAATTGTTGAATCATCCTGATGCACATCTGTTGTTTCTTATTGTGAACAATGCACGCCACGTCGAATCAGATGTGACAAATCAGATACATTTTCACGATTTGGACAACCAGACTTTTTGGTTAGCAATATAAACTGTTTTGGAGCACTTGTTCGGATTTAGATAAGGGAAGTGAGAATTACAACGGAATTCAGGGCCCTAATGCCCATTTTAACCACATGTAGGGTAAAACCCTCTGATTCCTGAGCTTTCAAATGGAACCCATGTGCTCCTTTTATGAAGTCAAAGTCAATTTGGTTCAAACAAATGTTGTATTTCACAATCCCATCCAAAACTGATTGACTTTTAAACGGAAAAAGTGCAAAATTAACAAGTAAAGGGAAAAGTTGAAAATGTGTTGAATTTTCAGTCTCTATCGAATCTCAAAGTGGTGTGTCTTGTTAGGACTAGTAAGTTAGGACACTTTTTAACACATTCAACCCAGACTTGTCCTTTCCAAATGATTATTTTTCGAGTGGAAAGTGAAAAACGACGCATTTTCTGGGGGTGTCCTATCTTTATGACGCGGCCAATAAAGTCACTTTTTCTAGGAACCGATCTAAAAATCGACCGATCTTCCTAAAAAATTTGGACCAAGGGTTTTTTTGAATTTCAAAACGATTGGCATTTACAGATTTTGACGAAAATTTTTAGTTTTCCCATGAACGCTAAATTAGGGGGGTGTCCTATATTTATGACGCGCACTGTATATCGATGCGGTAAAAATACAGCGACAGAGATAGAGATAGTGTACAGATTAGAGAGAGTAGAGAGGGAACACAAAAGGAGGGGGCCAAAGGCAAAATGGGGGTGAAATAAAAAGGGAATGATCATGACGTGGCACGAGAGAAAGAAGAAGATGGCAGAGAGAAGAGAGGCACGTGTTATTATCAACTTGATAAGAGAATAAGAAGAAAAAAGTTAAAGATTGTAAGTTTTTTGCTGTTTCAAAAAAATAGAAACGGCTGCAAGAAACTGTTGCAGAACCAATTTAGAGCATTGTAAAGAGAGTCATTTATTACCGTGAGAACTACAGTAACCCGATCGAAAAGAAAAGTTTAAAAAAAGGAACAAAGCAGAGTACTTGGCTTCGAATTGTGTATCTAACTATGCTAACTATTCTAACCCGCAAAAAGGGAACACTTTTTCATGGGTGTGTGTCCTCTCAATTTTTTTTTCAAGTCTCGTCGTCGCAGTGCTAACACTTTCCCCTGTGGGAGGGCGCCTGGGCAAAGAGACGGTGGAAGGAACGGCCAGTTAAACGACGACGGCGGAACACCCCGAGAAGAGGAGGAGAAGATGAAAAAATATATATATGATACCTCCGTTCCGAGGATTTTTTTTTTCCAATTTTTTGTTTCCCTGGGGGTGGAGGAGAAGCACGGAGAACGACTGTAGTTCGAACTAGCAAATAGAGGAATTAGGTAAATCTTTAGTGTAATCTAGGTTGAGGCGTTTAGAAGAAACGGCATTCTTATTATCAATTCAGGAGCAGTTTATGCTATTTTTTTTATAGAAAAGTAGGTATTTCAAAATTTCGAAATTCCTGAAAAATAAGACAACGCCCGAATTCGAGAACTTGACCTATTTTATGCAAAATTGAAACTCTTAAACCTTGAAATTGTTTTTAAATTTTCATCTAATTCGTAAAGGGCAATTTTCGAAATCTTATTTAACAAAAAAACAGAAAAAAGAAGTGAGATTCCTATACCGGGATAGTCTCTACGTGAAAATTGGACAAAAACACAATTGACTCTTCTTCAAAAAATTCAACAATAAAAAGCCTATAAAAAAGCGACCAAAAAAGGCAAAAAAAAAAGACAGACGAGACAGATGGCTCTGGTGGGATGGAAGGTGATGGTGGTGGTTGAACGGAGATGAACGGACACACACACATAGGAGGAAGAGACCCGGTCGTTTGGGTGCGGGCGAAAAAAAGAGACATCTCGTCCGTGTGTCGGTGTGGTGAGAGAGAGAGAGAACGGGGTAGCCGGGTGGCCGTTCGTGAAGAAGGAGAAGAAAGAGGACCAAGAGAAGGGATAGAAGCTGGAGACGGAGAGAAAAAAGAAAAGAAGAACACCGCGTTCGCTTTTTGTTAGACGGAAAAAAAACGAGAGATGAGAGCGAGCGAGAGTGTGAGAGAGTTAGACAGAACGGAACGGAACGGAGGCATTGAATGGAAGCTCGGAGGGAGGAGAGAAAGAAAATGCCAGTGAGAGGGTGGCCATCCATTCATCTTTCCATCACTAGAGAATGAAAAAAGAGGGAAGGAAACAAAAAAGGGAAGGCGAGACCTTGAGAGAGTACGATGTGAAGACAGTATGCCATTGGGAGAAGCGCAGAGAGGTAACATTCCTTTCACCTATCTTCTTCTCTAACCGATCAGCTGGTAGGTAGAAGAAAGAGAAGAAGAAGAAGAAGTACAGGTACTTGGTGGAGACGCAGATGACAATGATGGCTGGAACATCACCTACGATCTTGGAGACAGATATCTTCCTCTTTTTCCTTAAGAAGAAGAAGGAGGTGGAAGAAGAAGAAAAAGAAGATGAAAAACTATTACTACTTCTCCTTTTTAAAAGAGAAGAAGTAGAGAAAAGACCATTTTCTTCTTTTCATTTTTCTACCACTCAAAAGGGAAAGGAGATCGGGGAGGTGTTCTCTCTCTCTCTCTCTTTTTTCTAACAAAGAAGAGAAGAAGCTTCACATTTCTCAGTCTCCAGGTATTTTTGAATGTCTAGTTCGTTCGAATCTACAAAACTGACACTAAAATGGAAAAAGGAACAGTCAGCAGATGTATTATGAAGAGAAGAAAGAGGTGAGGGTGCAGACCCCTCTCAAAAAAAAAAACGAACGAAAGCACAAAAGAACGTCCAAAAGAGGAGCTTTCTCTCTCTCGCTCTCTCACGGAGAAGAGAGAGAGAGAGAGCAGCTGATCGGAACGAACGGAAGGCGGCTAATTGCACACGCAGTAGTGGGTGAGCAACCACCACGAGAAAAAAGGAACATATAAGGACCATTATGTGTCTAAGGGATCGAATGTAACGGAAAGAAAAAGGTCTCAGGTAGGTGAAAGAAGACTGCGTGAACGGACAAAAAGGGGTTAAACGGGAGAGAAAGACCGTTGCACTTTTGTGTACCTTCTATTGCGGCAATGACGTGGCACCTGCCAGTAGAGAAGGAGAAGGACACGAGTTGTTTACAGTACATGATGAGTGCAATATAGACTGAACTTGGAACACACACGCAGACGAGGATGGAGACTCAGAAATTGAAGAAAAAGTTCATTTTTTCTATAACCGGAACTAGCTTGTTAGCTGAATTCGTTAGAAAAACAAAAAAACAGCTTCTGGATTTTTCGAGTTGAGTTGAGATCTTTGTACCAAAAGTGAAGAGGAAGTCGTTTTTCTTTTTTGATAGGAAGGTGCATAGTTACCGTACTCCTACTTCAAGGAAATCATAAATACCGTAACCCGGAGAGAATACCGTAACCCTCTAGAAATACGTTCCAAAATGTGTCAAGTCTCTTTTTTCACATCAATCCGTCAGTCTTCCTCTCATTTCCATCCTCATCCTCATCCTCTCCGTCCGTTCATTTTCTATCCGCATCGTTCCTCCAGTAGTAGCAGCCGGCTGTCTTTTTTTCTCCATTTCTTCCCGCACACCGCCCGTGTCAATTAATCCATCGTCAGCCGTCCGTCCCTCCGTTCACGTTCTTTTTCTTGATGAATTGAAAGAAAAAGAAGATGAAATTGAGAAGACAGGCGTGTGGTAACTACTGAGAATACACCAGTGATCTTTCAGAAGAAGAGGAAATGAGTTTGGTTCCATTTCTTCATCTCTCACCAAAATAAATTAATTCGTATAAATCAAAAGTCTAAGACTAAACGAATGAATCCGGAATCAAATCCTCTTATAAAGCTTGTCGAAAAAGCTTTTTAATCTGAGCCAAATCTCATTGATACAAACTACTCAAAATGAGAGATGAAAGATATTCGAAATATCACATCTTGTAGCAATCAAGTCACGTTTTTCACGACCAAATGCATCTGGTGATGAAATTATAGGTGAGTTAGAAATATGAGATTTGAAATATATGACTAATAATAAGGGAGGCGGAAGTACGAAACAAAGTTTCTTCTGATTTGTGAGAATGAATTCACACGGAAGAATGGGTATAATTTTCTTGTTAAATTCGTAAGATCAACAACATTTACTACCGTAATCCTCAGCTACATTCTACTCTCTCTTAAAATCTCAAAGATCATTTCTAGTTTGTTCTCGAAATTTCTTCCGATTTCTCTCGTTTCGATGACGTGTCAATTGAATGAAATAAAGAATTCCAATAAAGAAAAATGAGGTGGATTTAATTAAAAATGATTAAAAAGGCCCCGGCTGTTTCTAGATTAAAAGCCAATAAAGTGGCCGTAAATCTCGTATCGAGTTGCGAAAAAAGCCACAAAAAGGCAATATTAGAAATCTCGAAAATCTAAACGGGGAGAAAGAAATCGAAAAATCGAGAAAATGTCAAAAGACGGGAAGATTGCTGAAAATTCGAAAAACGAAGCTAATCTGAATAAAGAGCCTTATTTCTTTTGATGATGCTCATTTTCTAAGAATATCAGAAGAAAAAAGGAGATCTGTACTTTCCACAAGGTCACAAAAACATTCTCAATTTTCATAAAACAACAAGGAACTCTCATCAAACATATAGAAAAAAAGAGAGAAGGGGAGGCGGGAATGGAAAGCTCTGGTGTTGGTCAGTCACATGAGAGCAATGCCTGCTGAATGCAAAAATAATGATCTTTGAGATTCTGTTCAAGAAGAATGAATCAGAATTTAGAAATTATAAGAATAGAAATGGAAGAAAACGAAGAAGGTTTTGTGATCACTCTCTTCTTTGTTAGGGTGGCTTGTGACATTCGTAATCAGAAATTATTCGTTCGGAAGACCAGATTTTATACTTCCGGAGTTCAACAGTATCTTTTCCTATAATTAAATTAGAAAATAGTCAAGATTCTATAATTGATGACAGTTTCTCTAATCTACCGTAATCCAATAACATTTAAACCACGGTAACTACAGTAACCAGAACAAATCTAAAAAAATTCAAAGAATTCCACTGTAAAAAAAGAAATGGCAACTTCGAATCAGTGGGAATGTTGAAAAAAAAAAGAGAAAAAGATGGGGCAAAAGTGGCTGACTGATCGGACACCCCGGGAAACATAATCAAAATTGTGGAGGTGAAAAAGATCAGAGAAGAAGAACAGAAAAGAGACAAAAAAGAATGACACATGACCAGTGGTGCCTTTGAGAGATGGCCGGGCGGGACCTGATCAAGTGAAAAAAAAAGAAACGTTTTGGTAAGAAAAGAGAAGAAAAGGTTACGTTTCTTTCTCTGCTTGGTTATATAATTATTAGTGTTAGTTTGGATAGTAAATTACATATTTTCCACTTTTTCCCTATCCAACTACCAAATTTCTCAGTTGATATTTGGGCGGTTTTTCACCAAAAACCTACGATTTCGAGGCATTTCTCAAGAAATGGAAAATTCTGATTCACGAGTTATTTATCCAAAAATGCTCTTCGTTACTATACGAGAGGAAAAAAAAAAGAAGAGAGATATATTGGTTTCCCGGGAGATCTTATTAGTCAGTTATGAAGGTAAATGAGAGAGAGAGAAAGAGAGGAAGAGCAAAGTCATGCGATATTATAATATATATATCCTATATCTATACGAGATGAAACGCCTTCTTTCTGATGAGAAGAACACCTAATGATGAGAGAGAATTCTAATCATCAATACATCCGGTTGTATTATATATTCTGAGAATGAGATTCTAGGAAAGGAAAACAGATCATAAACTACAGTAGCCCTAGATCCCAAAATTTCAGATCTCGGCAATTTATCTCATCAGGAAGTAACCCAAATTTCTTGGTTCAAAACAACAACTTTTCGCACTTGCAGGTCATTCTATTTTTCAAAGAGACTTGGATGCAAACCTCGCAACAGAGGTCGAACAAGAATCTTGTGACAAGAAGATTCGGATGAAGAAAATGAGGTAAAAACGAAGAAGAGAGAAACACGGAAAATAGTGCAATCGAACTATTTGTTTTTCGCTTTTTTCTTTTCTTTTTCTCTAAGACTCTCTCACTCTCCAAGCAGAAAAGATAGAAGAAAGAAAAACACGTGGATCTTCTTTTTAATCCTGCACTCATGGAAACCTGATTATCTTCTTGTCTAGAATTTTTTCAATATCATCAAAGTCTACATATAGAATTTCAGTCATACAATTTTGCGAAATGATTCTAAGAAGAGGGAGAAATGTCTAGAAACTACGATCAGAAAGGACGGAAATTGGTAGAATGCCCTCATCTTCGCCTTTATTTTCAGAATGAATAAATTGGGAAAAGAATGGAAGAAAAAGAAGGAGGAGGTGTGTCTAGACTGTGGAAGTGGGCGGAGAAAAAGGGGAGAGCAGACTGACCGAAAAGTTCCAGCCTTCTTTCTTATTTGTTTACATGTGTGTGTGTTCCATATCCATGTTAGTTTGTGTTATAGCAGTCTCTCTATACTTGTTTTGGTCTGAGAAATATAGTTAGAGAGCCACCTTCCGTCTGACTCTTAATCTTGAGATCATGAATGATGAAATATTACCATGTCTTGTTGTTTATTTGAAGAAGGGTCGAAACGAGGAGTCGTACCGGAGGAGAGAGATTTATCGTATAGATCAAAGAACCGTTTGCATGAAAATAGGGTTATTTCAGATTTCGAAAACATTCAAAAATGTGAATTCTCCTCTCATACTTCATTCATGAGTTCGTGTGTTGTCCTATTCCAGACATCGATGAACGTCCGTTGTTGACTTTTTCAGAAAATCGAGACAACTCTACTATTCTGATTCTTTCGAAGCTTGTCCGAACATTGAGACAAGAAAGAGAGAGAGAGAGGTACAGAAGGAACAATCTATGATACTTCATTCTATGTGTATGGTGCCCCGTATTAACGACCGATGGACTGAAGAAATTGACAAGTAATCAACAAAAAATATGAGAAGAGGCCGGAGACCGTTCGCGAGTTCGAGCTTTGAGACTTCTAATATGGAAGGGTATTGAGTGTAATTTAATTAACAAAAAGGCTACGGTAGGAAATAAGAATTTCTCGGCAAAACAATCAAAGCAATGGGTTACGGTAGTCTAACATTCATGAAATCTGTGAGAAAGAAACATATATAGTGTCAAAAATAGTAGTTGAATATGTCTCCATCGAAGAATGCAACTAATTTAGTGTGGTTCGAATGTGAAGAGTAGCAAAAGAGATAGAGGACCTTCTCTCTCTCTCTCTTTTTGCCGCCTGGCCGTGCTACTTGCTCTGGCGCCTCGCCGCTTCATTGTCGCGTGGTGCCCACACTGAGGGCACCGCATGAGAGTTCGTTCGTTTTTGAAACGGAACTCTCGTCGTCTCGGCGCCCTTGTTTTCCAGTGCCATCCAGTGCCCCTGGCGTTCACTCATGTGCTTCTACTCTCTTTCTTTTTCCAACATGAATGCATGAGAGAGAGAGAGAGAGAGAGAGAGAGAGAGAGAGAGAGAGAGAGAGGGAGAGGAGAAGAAGGAAGAATGGCGGAGGTCCGCGGCGGAGGCATGTGGGAACGGGAGGCGCGACTCCTCGTGGCTAACAAAAGGTGCTCTTTCTATCCGCGCGGAGCCTGGCGGCACCAGGGTGGCGTACTAAGTCACGCCCCATGACTGCAACAAGCTATTTTTGGGTGGAGGAGACTGGGGGTGACGGCCACCCGCTTTTTACTCCCAGGATGAACGAATTCCAGCGGAGAGGGAGAGACTCTTCACAAAGGAAGAGAAGAGCTCTCACATTTTTTATTTATTAAAAAATAGTGGCGGCTGAATCCGTTCGCGTAGACAGAAAGGGAAAGAAGAAGGGAACAATCGTCTATTGTTAGCATCGAGCGTTGTATTTTCACTTCATTGAATGAATTCATCGTTTTTTTTTCCTTTGTGGATTCAGAATCCTTTCAGATGGAACGAAATTCGGTAAACGGGGGATTTCGAGTATTTTCAGAGCGATTCCCATTGAATAAATGTAAAATAAACTAACCTTCCATCCAGCCGAACTGTTCGAGTCTCCCTTGTCTCTGAAGTATGGCACGTTTTGAACCATCCATTCGTACACTGAAAAATAGAATATCCATTATGTGTTTCTCAATATTGTTCTACAGTAACCCGGTCTCTGACCTATCATCATCTATTTCAAAATTTCTTCAGTTTAATTTGAGTATAGAACCTTTGCCAAAGCGTATCATCTTTAGAAGTGGTATCAAGAGGTATCAAACTATCAGTTGCCCGGTCAGCAAAAAAAAGAAGGAAGAAGTGAAGACAATGGAAAAATGAGAGACCCAGAGACGGTGCCATCTCGTTCCCTTTTCGTGTTCGCAACTTTCGAATTTTCATTCAGAGAAAAAAAAAATCTAATTTGAAAAAGTGTGTCAGATGATTCTAGAGAGACGCGCAATGATTTCTCAAATTTCACATATTGCTACAGTATCCCACTTATCATCAACTCTTACCTTGAGCCAAAGTTAACCGCTTCTCTGGACTCGCCATGATGGCTGTGGTGATCAATTCAGCATATGACATATTTCCCCAGGCATTCCTTCTGGTCGTTGCCTTCTTTGAATTCGATGAAGCATCATCTACTGATTCGGACATTCTGAAATATCTTGGATGGATTACTACTGTAGCTAACATTCAGATTGAAACAAAAAAACCTACGGTATACTGGTACATGTGTAATCTAACATCGTAAGATACACCATTCTTTTTTATTCTATAGGAAGAGCAGCAGGAACAGGTTGGAATGAAGAAAAAACAAGGATGTCACCTAGTTGACTAGTTATGAGTGATAAGAAAAAAAAAGCTTCGTTTTGAAAATGAATGGAGGAGAATTCTTCACTCTCTATTAAAGACTATTATCAGTTGAATGTAGAAGAGTCGTGTTGCGAAAGCATAAAAAGTGTTCGGTCTATACGAATGAAACCAACTGGTACCAAAAGTATATGATAACTCGATTGGAAGAAAAAGTTCTTCACTGATAAAATAGTTTTTAGTCACTCACTAGTTTTTAAATGTTTCTAAACTCACTCAGAGCCAAATGAAGTCGCGTGCCCATTTCCATCTGGAGAATGAAGCATAGCAGTTGATCCGTTCGTAGATGCACCGCCGAGTCGTCCGCATTGCTCACTGCTTCCGAATAGGCTGCAAATAAGACCGTGATTAACGAATGTTCGAGCATTTTCTAAATCCTTTTTTCCTGTTTTTATTTTGATGGTCTTCAGGTGATCGTTCATATAACTTTTGATATGTTTTTCTAGTCATTCTTATACGAAATTTTCAGCCGTTCCTTTTCGAGGATTAGGCGTGAGAAAATAAATAAAAACTGATCTGTTATTTTCTTTTTCCATTTATTTCATTAATCTATTTTTCTGAGTTAGAGAGAAAGAAAGAGAGATTTAGAGAAGCCAATGATAAAAAAAAGGGGAACAGAATGTTCTAGGAGCGTGTGTCAAAGTGCATGTTCCGCTCGATTGGCCAGTCAGAAAGAGTAAGAAAAAATCACGTGAGTTCTCAGAAAACACGAAAAAAAAAGGATACTGAACCCTTTTTAATATTTTTTTCATATAAGGGAAACACTCTAAACTACAGTAATCCTCTAGGATGACATACTCAGGATCCTCTTCTGGAATTTGTTCATGAATCAATGTAGTCGAAATCAATGGGGGCTCCAGTTGCGGCCTACGCATCGGCCAAGTATTGCATCGATCACGAGCAATCGGTTCCAGATCGTCATTCATCATCACATCATCCGGAGTGTTCAAGAAAGTGTCGGCTCCAAATCTTGAGACAGACGCCGTGGATGTAGAGGCCGACGGGGTAGCCTCTGCACCCTGATCGACCAACATATCCATCATAATGTCTTCGGGAATTTCAGATAAAGACGAAGACGATGAAGATGTGGAAGACGACGACGAGTGTTCAGGAGAGAATGAAGATGAAGGCGGTTTTTGTTGTTGAATGAGTGTGGTCAACGAATGATACTCCAGATGATTTGGTAGTATGTAGGCAGGAAGTTGTCCAGAAATTACAGTAGTAGAAGAAGGCAAAAAAGAGGAAGGAGGGGATGAGAGTGAAGGCAGCAGCTTGAACTGTTTTAAGGGCTTTGAAGAAAGAAATAAAAACACGAAGAGATGAAAGAAAGAGAGAGAGAGAGAGAGAGGTGTAGTTGAAGTGAGTAGAAAATGTAGAGGTCTCGATTCCTTCGGTTTGAAAGATTTGCTGTCTCTGGAAATGAATGAATATCAGAATGAGCGATTAAGAAAAAGAAGAAGAGAAAAATAACGGTAAAAGGAAGGAAATCATACGTAAATCATTTGAACTTTATAGATTAGTGGGAGGAGGGGGGAATGAAACTCTTCGGATTCAAACCGAGGATGGAAGATTTTTATCAGGATTATGTATTAACGTCATCAGAAGATATCTACATCATCATTTTCTCTTCTTGCAGAGTTCTAGGGATCACAGAATTAATTGGAGATGAGAAAAGAGAAGATAGAGAAGATCATGAGCCTTCGGGAAGAGGCTCATTCCCACTGGGAGACCCAGAAAGAGGGGGAAGAAGCAAGTGACGGGATGATTGGGGCGCCTGGGAGAGAAAAAAAAAGAAGAAGAAGATAACGAAAAATGCTGGAGCTCAAAAGACTCCTAGAAGCATTTGTCGTTGTTGGGGGGAGAAGGAAAGGCAGGACATTTTGCAACACACACTCACACACACGCGGCAAATTGGAAAGTAAGCGAACAACTTGGAAGAAATGGGGGTATAGGGGAGAATGGGCTGATGATAAGATGATAAGAAGAAGAAAAAGAAGAAGGAAGAGAAGATGAAAAAAAGTGAGAAATCTGTTTGAGGTTAGAGTTGAGGATCCCACCGATGATTAAAACAGAATCTAGTGATATAGGAGGGAGAAAAATGTATTAGAAGAAGAACTACAGTAACGTATGGAATTTCAGATATATTGTTTCTACCAAAGTTCTAGATTTCAAAGAGATTTAGCAGCAACCCGAAACAAGGCAAAAAAACCACGAATAAAATTCCTTTAGATAGAGATCAAAGCCAAAAAGGCGCAGATTGACAAAGAAACAGACAAGTGAGAATTCCAAAGAGATACCGTCTTCTTTTTTTTTCTTCAAAAGACAGTAGACACGATCCCCCTCTCCGCCCTTCTTCTGATGGTTGCGACGGCGAAAAGGGAGAGATGAAATTGGGTTTTTCACAGCCTTCTTTCTAATTTTTCACTATTAATGCGTGGCGTGGAGGTCTGTCAAGAGACAAAGAAGAACGCAAGAAACGCAGAATGAGAAACATAATAAAAGAAGACAAATTTATTCTGAGAGAATGGAAGAAAAGAATAGAGAAAAAAGAGTCGGAAGACGTTTTAATTGACCTTTTCAAGGTGAAATCTGCCATTTCAAATAGCGAATTTTCAGAGCCAATGGCCCTGAGAGAAACCTAATGAACCTATGTCATAATTGATAATTTCTTGGTCTAGTCAGCACATTAACTCATTGATCTGTAAATCTTTGAAACTAATGTTCTTCCTGATCTTTTCTCTCCATCTCTCTCACTCACTCTTCCTAGAAAAGTAAGAGCAGGAAGAAGGCGGAAGAAGTCGGGGAATATAGAGCCTGCTGCTCCAAAAGAGAAGTGATTAGTCATCGACTTCTTTACTATGTCGCAAAATGGAGATGGAGGAAGAGGGTGGAGTACGGCAGGTGTACTCTAGGAGAAAAAGAAGGAAGCAAAGATGGAGAGGATTAAAATATGGAAATATGAAGCCAGCATCTTTCAAATGATACAGAATCTTCTTTCTGGTATCAAAATCAGTTCTCAGAAGATCATGAAAATATAAAAGTTGTTCTTTCATTTGAAGATTTGAAGCCAATCAGAAATCTTTTTTCAACAGATTTATATCTTCTGAAAATCAGAAAGGTCAGAAGAGATCTCTTTTTCACGAGAAGATTCAATAGTGAATCAGAATAATTGGAGGATTCAAATGTTTCATTAAAAAGGATTAGATACTACATTCTAAATCCTATGAGCAATTCCAAAAGATCAGGATTACGGTAGTAGTAATCCAAAGTGTCTGGATCCTACTGTATCTCCTTTTATCAAAACTACACAGTTCCATCTCACAGCCAAGAAGATTCTATTGATGAAATGATCATGAAGAGAAGGAGATAAAGAGACAGAGGACAGTGGTTGATGCTTGAGATAAATGGTTTTTGAGATGGAAGAAAAAAAAAGAGAAGAGTGAGAAATAGTGATACGAAGGAAGAAATCATCGAGTGTAACAATTTCTCAACTTGTTCTCTTCTTCACGTTTTTCACACGTTCACATGGATCCTTACTTAAAGACACTACCAGACTACTGTATCTAGGTCTACCTGCTCTAAAACAATTCCCACACAAAAATCTAAACTATGAGTTTTGATATCGAAGGCATTCCAATCGGCGGCCGACAGCGGAAAATCGTCAAGTAGACGAAGAAGATGATGAAAAAGTAAAGGAAGAGACGAAAAAAAAGAAGAAAAAGAAGAAGCACATGACCGGACTGGACGGGGCAAGAGACGAGCGACCAGAATGACCCGATAATATGGGGAAGATGGCATTTCGACGATAGACTGTGCTTTCCACGTCATCAAATTGAGCTCAACTGGAATTTCGAAAGGCTCTTTCAAATGGTGGAAAAGATTTATGAAGAGAAATGTATTCATCTCAATATTGCACTTATTTCCTTTCCAAATCTATAATTAGGAAGAAAGAAAGAGAGAGTGCATTTAAGAATGCACGATGGATAATAATTCTAATTTAGATATATGAAAAGTTTAGATTGAGTACATCTAGAAGACTGAGAAGAATTTCAGATTGAAGTTCACGATGATGTGAAGATCAGGCTGAAAATGTGAGCATGATTAAACTGAAGAAATGTCAAAAAGTTTGAGTAATAGCGGAAAGTACAGTGAAACAAGTGATGCAAAAGGAACACCTTTTAATGCTTCATAGATTTTCAGAAAACTGAATTTCGAAGAAAAGCGATCGATGACTAAAAGGGTGGAAAAGTTAACACTGACGGAAGGCTAATAGAATACATAGTGATCAGCTGATACCTATGATCGAGGATCACTAAGAATACGAAAAAGAAGATCATGACGACTAGAAAGATTTCAAAATGAAATCACAAATCCTCTTTCGCATCTTCAAATCCTCCTCCAAAACCGAACAGTTGCAACAAAAACGTATACAAAAAATAAGAATCATAGTCAGAGAACACGCCTTCTTCTCTTCTGTGTTGTGTGTATGTGGTTGTGTTCCAGCTCCATCTCCCCGTATGTCACCCCCAGAGAAAAACACAGAAATACTGTAGTTCCAGAAGAGGCAAGAGCATTGGCAAAATGTGCACATGACGATGGCAGTAGCAGTAGTAGTTGGAAAGGCAAAAACATAGTAGCATGGCATGAAGGAAGAGGAACGACGGAACGAAAAAAAAAAGAAGAGAAGACGAACGGAGGGAGGGGAACTTGTATGGATGTGAATGCTGGGAGGCCGCTGAAAGGAGCTGAAAAAGGCGAGCTGAAAACGAACGGAGAAGAAGAGATAGAACTGAAAATCAAGAGTTTTCAGAATACTAGACAGAATTGCTCAGGGGTAGACAGCGTTCCGTTTTTCTCTTTTTTCTTTTTGCTTTTTTTGAGACGTCGTCGTCGTCAGACTGAAAAAAGGCGTGTCTCTCTCTCTCCCGAGACATAGACCTCCAATGTTTACTTGCCAATGCTCTCCGATAGCTCTTCGAACAGCTCTAAAGGGAAAAAAGGAACAGAATGGGAGGAGTAGGAGGAGGGGTCTGGAAGTGAAGAGGCAATCGTCCCCCCAAAAAAAGCAAAAAGAAGAAGAAGAGGAACGGCGAAGGGTTGTGTGCACATAACAACAACAACAAATCGAAAACATTCAACGCCGTTCGTATTCACAATAAAGAAAACCCTATGAATTGGTTACCAAGTGAACTAGACTCCTGGTTCATTTCACAATACGCAAAGAATCAGAAATCGATGATTCCACAGGTAAAGAGTACTTTCTTTTCGTCCAATCAGATGATATAGACAAAAGGTGGAGAATAAGAAGAAGAAGAAATCGAAGGACATAATCGAAATTGTAGTGTATCGCAAAAGAGAGGGTTATAAGATAAAGAAAGCTAGTTTTGATGATGTTGTACTTTAAGGTTAAACTGAATAGAAAACCTACTTTACCATCTGATATTTGAAAAAAAAAATAATTGATCGCTTTTTAGATCGTTTTTGATATCTATCTCTCTTTTTTGTAAAAGAAGAGAAGAAAACGATGGTTCTATCTTCTAATTTCGCTGTTTAGTATCAACTGATAACTAACATTTTATTTGGAGCTCTAGTTGTGAAATTTGATAACGGTCATAGAAAAGAAAAAAGAAAACCACGAGTAAAAAAAGAGAATGGCACAATTTTGCAGAAATTTACAGTTCTTTTTCTAGGGATTCTTCTGTTCTTTCAAAGACTTCTTCAGAAAACTAAACAGATGAAATTGCCGCTTCGACTATTACATTCAGTGTTCTCAGCTCGATTAAAACAGAATGAATTGAGAAAAAAAATTGGAATGACATTCACATGATTTTGCACTTTTGATTGTGAGCGATCAGAAATTCTGGGTAAGAAGATGAAGAAAGGGAAAGAGAGGGAGAAAGAGAGAGAGAGAAAGAGAGAATGGGGAGAATCAGATAGAAACTGTCATTGAAAAAACGAAAATCGGGGGGAGGAGAGAATAAATCAGAGAGAGAGAGAGAGAGAGAATGATCATCAGAGGGGACGATCGACACAGACGATCATTTTTGATAAGAATATATATGATAAGCGCAACGATTTTGTAAAGAGAAGAAGATGAAAAATGGAAAGTAGAAGAGAAAAGAGAAAGAAAGAGTGGACACAGTTCAGAGAGCCAATCATTTTAAAGCATTAGCACATCGGAATGATATGGACGGTTTGATGATTGATTCTTAACCTATTTACAGAGAAAAATTGTATTTATCATTTCGTGGATTCCCCGAAAAATTCATAGAACTAAAAGAAGGCATTGTGAACTCACAACTCATCATTTGACGGTCTAGTATCATGAAGAGACCGAAAAGACGTTTCTTTTTCAAACTTGATGTAGAGTCAGTACGGAAAGTCCTACTGTAATTAGAAAACTACCGTAATCCTTAGTCATTCATCTATTTTCTCATGTATAGACGGAAAATTAAAGAAATTGGTGTGAGAAAAAAATACAGTAACCATTAATGGTAACATAATAAAATTTGAAAGAGTGGCCAAAAAGCAGGCGTAAAAAACTATGTTGTAGACTGTATAAGGGATGAGAAAATGAGACGCAGAGACAAGGAGAAGAAGAAGAAGATGGTGATGATGATGAAGAAAAAAGAACTGGTCTTTAACATTTTCATTTTAATCGAAGATGTTGAAGGAGAAAAAAAAAAGAAGACGTTTGTCTGTCTGTCTCCAGACATTCAATCTACTTTTTCTTTTCCTTTTTTCACTCAAATTCATTAATTAAAGTTCGTGACATTAGTAGGTTGAATTGAGAAAAATTCTGAATGTAGACGTCAATCTTGAACAATTTAGTCATCGAAGGATTAGGAAAAGAGGGTGGAGGATCGGATTTGTTGCAGAAACTAAATCTAGAAACATTTCAGAACATTTCAGCAAGGAAATGGAGAGAAAAAAGAGATTAGAAAAGGATAAGCCAATGAGATTTACACTAATCGGATTGGACTCGAGATTAGATTACGGTAGAAAGCAGTAAAGGACATTCATGGAAAAGCCCTGACTTCATCTATAGCAATATCTACGTGTAGATCAAACTTTTGAAATGCCAATCTCGGTGTTCTGTTGAGAATTCTTTTTCTACAAAGGGGTCAGCACCCCTCTGAGGGTCGGCCCGCGCGCCACGGTCACATAGTCTTTGTGCGGTAAAATGGTTAGGTAGGGGGAATGGGAAAACGTAGAAAAAAGTGTTCGACTTGACTGACATAAGAAAAAAAAAGAGACAGGCGGCCGTTAGGCCATTGGCGTGGCAAATGCAACACGGAGACAACGACGAAAAAAAGGGAACCGAGGAGCGGCGGCATGAAATAGACAGAGAATTGTCGACTGAAATAGTGGAACAATTGGATAAACGCAGAGTGAGCGAATTGTTGGAAAAAAAAATGGAGGGGAGGAAAAAAGGAGAGGCACATTGACGACACACGGGGCGCCGCGTCGGGGAAGACGATGATGATGATGATGGCGACGACAACGGCAATGAGAAGTTGAAGAAGGCGGAGAATATGGATGAATCAAGGTGAGTTCCATATTTCTCATACTCTTTGGGAATTTCCTTTCAGAAAATTATCAAAAATATTCAGATTGAATTCAGGTGGAAATCTCGAATTTCTAAAAATTTTTCATGACGACACGGAGGTGTGAAAACATTCGGGAAAAAAAAGAAAACACAGGTGATAACTGGAAATGACAGATCGCTCGAAGATGCAAAAACAAAATCAAGGAACGAATATCGCCAACGAAGGCTTACGAGTGCAAATTTTGGTAGGAACTAGACTGGAGATTTAGATTTAGGCGAAAAGCTCTTAGAAGAATTCAAATCCTTTTTCTTTTTGGATGTGTAAAGACTGAAGAGAGAGACTAGTCTCATAACTAATTACACTCCTCTTTTGCTCCTTTTTCTTCTTACTCCTCCTCTACTTCGTCTTCAATTGGCTCTCTTCCAAACGCCCTCACTTTCCCAGATTACTGGGACACGACGACGACAGCGTCTTCATCATTCTTGTGCCTTCTTCTTCTTCTTTTTCTTCTTCGTTAACTTATAGATGAGCACATTGCTTCAGAAGAAGGAGAAGAAAAAACGATGAGGAGAGGAAATGAAAAGAGAAGAATGTTGCCTTTTTTGCTCAATTCACTTACTGTTATTAGCACTCATAAGACTCGTTTTAAGAAGAAAAACGACGAAGAAAAAGAAGAAGATCATCTGATTCCGGTGACCATCTATGGTCCACAAGATGAACAAGTTGTTCGGGATATGCTCAGTGATCCCTTTTTTCCAACGGATCTCCGAGTTTTAATGCATCAGTGTTTTTAGAGATCATGAATGCAAAGGATTATCCATAGAGTCAGATCAACTCAAAAATGTTTCTTTTCATGATCTTATTCATTCAGATTTGAACTACCGTATACCTGGAGACTCCAGGACCTATCAGAATGACCTTAAGACTAAAGGTAAGAATAAAAAATGGTTGAGAGAAGAAAAAAAAGAGAACTTTACTGCAGAGTGTCATTTGATGGACACTGCTACCAGTAAAAAACAAGTTCCTCCTTCCTTTATTCTCTCCTATTCCATTCCATCTTTCATCGTCCTTTTCAAGTATTGCGTCGTGTCCGCCGTCCAAAGGGGGCGAACGAATCAAAGTTAAGAATCAGATCTTTTCGTTCCGTCGTCTCCTCAATGTCGATGGACGTCAGCATCGTTGTAGCAGTAGTAGTAGTAGAAGTTTGCAGTTACAATAAGATTTATGTCAGATCGGCAGAAAAAGGAGATAGAGAATGAAGAAAATCTACAGGCAATCAACTCAGGTGAACCATTAAAAATGGAATTTATTGTGTGAATAGCAGCATCTATTAGAAGAGAACTACTTTTTTCAAAGGAGTAGAACATCACATCTAACCCCAGGGTAACGAATGAAAAATAATTTGATTCAGTTCTCTACTGGTTCGATAGATGGTAATCCGATACCCCATCGGTTTGTTCCAGTCGGTTGGCTTCTTCTGGAGGAGCCCTTTCCATTTCTCCCCCGTCAAAACAACGTCCTCCATTTACTCAATTTCAGTTGTGTTTCTCCTTCTTTTTTTCAGAAACGAGAAGAAGAAAAAGAAGAAAATTGGAAATAAGTGAGGGCGTCGAGTTTGAGACAATACCAGGAAATGGAAAATCCTTCCGGGCCCATTCGAAAAGAACAATTGAACTTTCGAGTTGTGATGCTCTCTTCTTCTGTTTGATGATGATGAATAAGAAAAAGAGAAAAGGAGGAAGCTCTACTGAAAAACAAAAAGGAATGGAAGAAGAAGAAGACCAAATGGCATCTGAAATGCAATACTTCCATGAAGCCTATTGCATTTTCAGATGCGGTGTGTGTGACTCATGACTCACATCGTCTGGAATTCCAATCAACTCTCCTTTCAGCTCTATCTCTCTTTAGAATCTGAAATGAGAACGGAGAGGAATGGAATGGAGAGAGATAGAGACACGCAGACGCATTTTCAGTCTCGAACAGCTCTTCTCATGTGACATTGGGACCCCCTGAGGAACTGAAGCACAAAAGAAAAAAAAAGAAACAGAGAGACTGATGTCTGTGTTTTTTGGTTTATCTAATATTGTCAAAGGACTTTGGGCTCTGGGTTATGAGCTTTTTGGAACAATTGGTCGTGTAGAAACAAAAGTACATGTTTTGTTTCATAGAACAGAATCAAAATCGTGGAAATACGAATGTACCGACGAGGCATCATATCCATATAGACAGATAACATCTCAAAATCTAGACCTTCTTAGACTGTTCTATGAAATAAAAGAAAATATCGAGAAGAAAGTACATATAGAATACGGTAGCTTCGGTTGTAACATCTTGTAGTGTTTCAAGAGACATTAGATGATCTCAAGAACGACTCATCAGGAAGGAGTAGCTAAAGTAGCAGATAATCCGATAATCTTTTCGGATGCATATCATCATTAACGTCATCATAGATTTCACATCTTGACATTAATCATAGGCTATCCAACATAAAAGGAAGAAGGAGTGGATAAAAGATTACGAGGCAAGAGATAGCTTATAGGTCAGAACGTGGGAGTCACGTGTGTTTCAGTAAAGAGATTCCGTATAATCTCTGAAAGAGTTTCAGATAATCCGATTCATGACAATGAGAAGAAGAACACTTCATTGATAAACATTCTGCTAATCTTTATCCTGGCCCATCATCAATCTGTCAAGTAATTTGGTGGCGAAAACGTATCACATGCTCGGTTTTCTCTTCTTTTTTTCAAAAATGAGTTGATCGTCGAG
Source organism: Caenorhabditis wallacei (assembly GCA_963932035.1). NCBI lineage: Eukaryota > Metazoa > Nematoda > Chromadorea > Rhabditida > Rhabditidae > Caenorhabditis > Caenorhabditis wallacei. Next base: position 4,058,994 of record OZ009935.1, read on the forward strand.
AAGAAGAGATGAAAAGTATTGATGAAATAGTGGAGCACACACCGAAACTGATGACTGAAGGAAACGATCTGGGGATGAAAACTTGAGAGGCTCATAGAGCATCAGTAAGGATAATATGAGATAAATTGTTGAAAATAAATGATCCATGAGCTATGGTTATCCTACAAGGATCATGTAAATAGTACAGTCACCTACTAGAGTCTGATTGCGTTGCTGTGTCAACCATTTGAAAAAAAAAGTTACCGTAATCACGTCTACCAAACCTAGACGTGTCTTCTAAACAGGTTGCAATCAGTGAAAATAGGGGGATGACTGACTGATGAAAAATGCCAAAGACGTCTAGTCTCGAGGCACGCAGAGAGACGGTTCGGCCTCCGACAAAAGAGAAAAAAATCAGGAAAAAAGTACAAGTTATCGGTATTCCATCACACGAATTCGGGCAGTCTCGTTTTTCGATTCTCTTCGCAAAATTGTCAAGAGTAGGAGACGTCGGAACACGATGAAACCGGTTTTTCGCTTTTTTTTTGCAGAGAGAGAGAGAGAGACAAAAAAGAGGGATGGGAGAGAGATAACGTTGACGGGACGAAAAGTGTTGCGAGAATAGTTGATGATGATGGTGTTGGACCCAGAATGTCAAGTTTTTTCGCACTCAGAATGTAATTTAGCAGCAAAACTCAACAGAAATGTTCAAAATTCAAAAGTTTTCAAGTCAAAAGCTCATTCTAGAAAACAAATCTTTAAAATGAGAATGCCTAACCAATTATTTGAAATGAAAATGTCACATTCTTGTCCGTCTTGTGTGTTCTTTCTATTTTTATTAGTTTGTTTTTCAGACAGACACACATTGCCATGCCAATACCATTTGAAGGAACGACATTTCACAACTGTCTCTTTCTCAAAATTTCAGAGAAATTTTTAGCCCGAAGACTTAGAATATAATGCAAACAAAAAAGAACTGAAAACGAGGTAGGAGAATACTGGGAATAGCGGAAAGAAAAGAGAAAAAGGGTCTGTTGAGAACAATAACAAAAGTGCAAAACCACGTAACAGATCGAATAGTTCAACGGTTTAGGATTAGAAAAAGAAAAGAAGGAAAAGGAGGGCGGAACCTTTTACTGAAACTACCTATTACAGTAATGAAAACAACGTCATTCAAACCTTGAACCTTGAAACCGTCGAGGTTTTTTAAAAGACTCACAAACAAAAACATTCAGATAGTCACTCATAATTCCACGTCACGATGTCACCTGTCCATTTGAAGACAAAAAAAAACGAAATTGGTGTCAATGCGTCTGTCTGTTATCAAGTTATTAGCAGCAGAAAACGAGAGACTGACAAGATGATGAAATGATCAAAGACTGTCACTGTATTGACTCTTGAGCCTGATAATATAGTGATGCCCGGAGAGCAGAGAAAGAGTTACTCGAGACGACTGTCCGTAAAGGAGCTCAGAGGACAAAGAGCAAGTAGAAACGTCTAGAAATTCTTTCATGATCTTCCGATCGAACATGTCGAGGAAAAAAACTAAAAAATCACTAGAAAAAAAAAACGAAAAATTCAACCGAGATAGATAGAGTGGAGAAAAAAACCAAAGGCCAAAACAAACACTTTCACTTTCACCCGTTCTGTGAGAGGAAAAAGTAGGAGGTGGAGGATGGAAAAAATCACAGACAGACCACCAAATAGAACACACGTTTTCGACTAATATCCTGACACAAAAAAAGAGGAAATTGGACTGAAATCTGTTAGAGACGCAGTGAAATATGGTATCAAGATTGAGGAAATACAGTATACTGTAGAACTTTTTGATATATGTTTTAGAATCTGCAAGAATTCTGGAAACTGTAATCTTCTGAATTCCTCTAGAATACTAGAATCATATAATTCTCGTCTTCTTCTCACATTTTCTTCACTTTCAATATTCTCTTCCTAAATTTGTTTTTCACAATTCTGCAAAACTTCTGCTCCAATAAATTGCGTATCTCGACTGAAAATCGTGTGTGTATGTGTGCAGAAAAGTGCATTTTCTCTTCAAATACTCTTTCCCGTCTTTTCTTCTCTTTTTCCTTTTACCCCCAACTGTTTGCCATTTCGCAAGTGTGGCGCTGGTGTCGAAAAACAGCTGATTCGAACGAAAGCTGACGAGTGAGAGAGAAAAAGAGATAGTCTGTCTGGTAGGAACAGAGAGCAAAACGAATGAAAACGGACAGTTTTCGACCTCTGAACGTCACAAGAGACCTCTAATAAATGGAAAGATGATTGGTTGGAAGAGGGGAATTCCAATAATGATAGAATAGGAGTGACTACAGTAACCTTCTTAATTCTGAATGTGACAATAAAGTACATTAAATTCTTTCTTCTCATCTACACGTTTCTTTTTTATTTTCTTCAAATCGCCTGCTCAATTCAAAACTTGCTTAAGAGAAAGGGAGAGGGAGAGACAACAGAGAAAAAAGTCGGGGAAACCCCTTTTCAAATTGTTTGCTCTTCTTTTTTTTTTTCTCCTTCTATCACGTGAATCGCATGTGAAACTAGACAAAAAGGTTTCAATTTCAAACAAATGATCAGAATATATGAATAGACAAAAACGTGGTGAGGGTGTTAATGAACACGAAAAATGACATCAATCTGACATCTTCTTGTGGTTTTCCCCTCTGATTCTCGAGGTCAACATCGAGATCGATGGGGAGAAATAAAAAAAAATCACTTTTGATGTGCCAACAATCGGAAAAAAGGGAGAATTTCGATGATCAAAAACCAACGAATGTGACAGATAAAGATGACGCGGCGGCGGCGCATCAGAATTGAAAAATCACATAATACAGTAAAAAGGTCAGCTGAGACCCCATTCTACAGAAAATTTAGAAAAAAAAAAGATCTTTGGAAAAGAGAACATTCTAGATTGTTCAAAAATGAATGTCTAGTTGCCGTGTTTGACAAGCTGTTTCGAGTAGTCTAGTGAACTGATAAAAAGGGCAAAAATTAGATGAATCTCTTACAGTGTAAACATATATTCTTTAATTTCCATCTGAAGACCACCAAAAAGAAACAAAAAGAAAAAATCGCGCACCTGGTTCTTCCGCTGTCTACAGTCTCCAAAGAAGTGTTGAAATACGGGCGAATGGCTATTTTCTGTCGCATAAACTGCTGAGAGTACTGAGTAACACCACCAAACGAAGCGGAACGTCCTTCCTTCTGATTCTGATAGAGATCGAGATCCCAGAAGTCATCTGAAGAACGAAATATTTGAAAAAAAATCCAAAAACTATAAAATACCATCAAAATCAGTGGAAATACTCATTCCGGAATCGGTTTTAGCTGGTTCGAGATTGTGCAACGTTGTGACGGATGGTAACGGGGAATCGAGCTGAAAACGAGATGATTTTTTGTGAAAAACACCTTTATGACGGATAGCTGTGCAAACTTTCGTAATTTGTCTGCGAAAAAAGGTTCAAAATAACTATTTTTAGCCGGAAGTTAAAAATTTTCCGAAAATAGAAATTGGGAGTTATTTTTCCCACGTATTACGGTAAGCAGGCGATGTGTTTGCGTACAATGTATCGTACCTCACGAAAGTTCCAGTCTTGCATGTCCCGATTGAAGTTTTCAAGAAAGTTTTGACAATTGCAATTCGAGCAGCACTTTTTAGATTTTTGCTGAAAAATTATCAATTTGCACACTTTTTAGTTTTTTTTGTCAATATATAAACAGAAACCTTGCGATGCATGTCGAAGGACAGAATAGAGAATAGATAACAATTTTTATTTTAACAATGAGATATTTTCTACGTGAAAAGAACGTTTTTATGTGTGGAAAATTTCAAAATCAACGTGTCTAGAACTGATAAAAGGAGAAACAAATTGAAGGAGAAGCTTATTTTGACACAAGCCAAAACAAACTTTTAGAACACGGAAGAGGCGCAAACGGCGCGAGTTTTTCTGCAAAAAACTGTTATCTGACTCAGCTTTTCAACGCCGAGAGTTTCTTCCAATTTTTTCTACCATTTCCAATCACATGTTCCGGTCAAATGATGGTAAAGTAAACCGATATGTCCTTCTACTCCTTGAGAAAAAAAAAAGAAAAAAGGACGAATGCGTTTTTTTCTCGTTGGTCTATTGCGGAGACGCCAGCGGCGGCGAGGGTGACAAAGGTTTCAGAGATCAACTTTTCTCGGGGCCGACCCGAGAGTTGTTTACAGAAAGTGCAAAACTGTTTTATGAACTTTGAGACGGATGAGAAAAAAAGAAAGAAAAAAAAAGATATATGAAAGAAGGAAGATGTTGCAAGCCTGCTCTATGGAACATCAGAATTTTGAATGGAAAATAAAGGAGAAATTGGAGAGATAGAGTGAGAGAGTGAATGAGAAGAAGAGGATTAGAGAAAAGGGAAAGAGACGTCTAGAAATAGAAAAAAGAGCTATTTTTGGAGCGGAAGAGAAATTTCAACATTCTCCAAAAAATCCTTATCTAGAATAGGATGTTCGTTTTTTGATAATAGGATTAAATGGAACATGAAAATGAGCTTATTCATACTTCCCCTCTATTCCAGAGATAGCTCCAAAACTTTTGCTGGCCCAGTAAACCCTTAATTTTCCTTCTAGGCCATCAAAAAATTGCACCCAAGAAAAACAAGACAACAAACGAGAAGGAAATTGCACTTTGAAGATAAACAAAAAAAGTTCCTGTGCAGAGAAATTAGTAAACACGGAATAACATAGAAAACGGTCACAACTCGAAAAACAAGCATTTATTTTCATATATTTTTTTGTGCAGACCAAAAAGATTTATTTTTTTATTTTTAGAGAGAGGCAGGGAATCCATCAGCCACTTTCTACCACATGTCTTTTCATTTACTGAAAAGATCTAAAGTACACTAGACAGAGAAACAAGTCAACAAAAAGGGGCGTGGCTTTCGTCGTGTTCTCCAACATCATCTTGTCATGCACGTGCACACGTGCTGCCCCTTTTCTCTTCCATACTCCCAGAGTGAAGGGACGCTCCTCGGTCTCTTTCTCCATAGAGTGATCCCTTAAAATAAGCGATCACTCTCTGGCGCGGCGGGCGACCCCCGAAAATGTTCCCGTCGTTTCCTCTGTGATCTCCGAAACTCGTGGCATGGAAGAAGAAGAAAAAAGACTCTCTCTCTCTCTCTGTGGTGTTTCAAAATTGTCAATGAAATGATAACGTATCAGAGAGGTGTGTGGTCTACTAGATGTCGTCGTGAACTGGAAAAAAACCGTTTGCACCGAATTGAAATCGAATTTGGAAAACATGTGAACAATTTGATGGACAGGTTAGAGAGATGTAGTTTGACTTTGGAAAGAAAAGGGCGAATGGGAAGTGTATCATGTGTTTTTTTTTAGAGAGAGAGAGAGGGGTCGATGGGTCTAGACTGCAAGAAAATGAAGAAAAAGAGATACGAGTCATGAGGGTCAGCAGTTTTTGAATTTCAAAGTGCCTATGGCAAATGACTCTCTCTCTCTCTTCTTTGCAGAATTCTGGTTCCTGCAGATGATCCAAACATCTGTTGAGAGAAAGAGATGGCCTAGGATTCAATCAAAAGAGTTCACGGCCAGGCATCAAAAAGGGGCGGAGCCACTAGGAATCAGATCAACAAAAAGTGTGCTCATGGTCGTTGAAGCTTCATCATATTTTGAAACATAGTTAAAACACTTGAAATAGAAATTGGATCAACACCTAACCATAGGCTACCTGGAAATGAATTTCAGCTAAGCGAAAATTCAAAAATGCCTTGGTATTCATTTCAATTTGAAACCAAACGAGAGAATTCGAATTCAAAAAGAATGTTATTGTGTGTGTCTCTCTCCCTTTCTCTTCCTCATAAGAGCAATTCCCCATTCAATTAAGATACCAGGTGACACCTCATTTCGAAAGAATCATCGTCTTTTATCACATCTAATCAACTGACTCTCTGACTAATTCTATTTTCAAATTCAAATTCAAATTCAAAAAAAGAAAAGATCATACGGTGTTCGAATAGCTTTCTAGACTCTAAAAACGGAAACGTCTCTAGTTTAAGCAACTCCTACTAAAAGTTCTTTTAATTCGAGTGCTTGATCTCTGAATCTGAATCTCTTCTGAGAATGGATCATCAAAACGGAGCAGTCATAAGTTTCTAGTTTTCCAAAGTTCAAAAGAAATGCCATTTGAGCAGCTCTGACATCAATTGAATTAATGCACTCACGAGATCTCCAAGAGACATTTTCTCCCCTAATTCTCTACGTAAGGATTCATTTTCTCTCTCTGATTTGATCAGTCATGCACCAATTACAGAGAGACGATTATGAGTGATTATAAGATGGAAGGGGGGGGGGATATAGTGGTTTTGTTCTAGTGATCAACCCACTCCATTTGGTGTTTTATAGCGTAGTGAGCATAGATTTTTGAGATGAAGGAGGAGAAGGGGGAGAAGGGAGAGTAAAACAAATTGGGAGAGAAAAAGATATGCAGAATAAGAAACCGAGAATTTTGGAATTTTTTAGAGTTGATATTTTAAGTTAGTTGTCTATTTTTAGTTTTTGAAAAAAATTAATTTCTCTGTTATTTTTTTTGTAAATTGAAAATAAGTATATTTATTTGATAAATACCTACCATAATCCAATGTTTATAACAACTGTTTTAATTGGAATATCTCGGTTGTCATTGAAGCTATCAAAATGTTGTCAACTGAAGAAATGCTCATCATAAAATTGTCTCATTTTCGTTAGTTGACAACATTTTTATATGTCTAACGATAGCTGAGATATACTATTTTGAAGTAATGACAAGGATACAGTAACCAATCTAACTAGAGCCATTTATTGTCCTACAGCCGTCATCTATGACCTTTAGATCAACAAATAACAAAGTGCTAAAAAACACAAAAGAATACCTCAATATTGCCTTCTCATGGACCTTTTCAAAAAACTAGGTACACAAATATCTGATAGACAGTATCCTCAACCAAATCAAAAATTAATAGTAAACAAGAAGAAGGACTTGCAAAATGAGACGATCTCATCTTCATTTTCAAATCTTCTCTCATCGGAACATTTCATCTTCCCTGACCCCATGCACTTTTTTCATGAAGAAAACGGGAAAGAATAAAAGAATTTACGAGATTTCGAGAATCGACCTTGAATGTTTATGTGTAGGGGTTTGTGATAAAAAACCACGGCAAAGGAGAGAATGAGATACAGGTTCCTTCGATGAAATTATGCCATAAAGTACAAAAAATTGGAACAAGGACGATGAATTTTTGGAGTAAACAAGAGAAGAGAGATCAAAAGAAGATTTTGAAATGGAAGGTTACGGTAGAAGCAGATGGATTAGAGATCCGAAAAAAAGTAATTCCAGAAGGACCAGAATAAAGGAGAAGCCAATCTGAATTTGAGAATAGGAGAAAGGGGGACAAAACAAATAAACAGTTCAGTCTTTCTCTTTATTTACTCTCTCATCCATCCAATTGTTGTTCCGTTGAGACAATTCTCTTCCATGAAACAGACACCTCTTCCAGAGAAGAAGAAGACTATTTCTGTGTTTTTTGACCGTGTAAATAAATAAATGACATCTGGGTCTTGGCACGAAAAGGAGGTCTTTGTTTTGTCTGCGAGTTTAACTTTACTGTTTCCGATGGCAAACATATGGAAGTCTGGGAAAAATTGAATTGAATGGAAAAGAGATGGAGGAGGAGGAAGAAAAACAAAATATATTTATTTTTGGTTTCTTCGAGAAGAATCAGATCTAGAAGAATCAAACAGGGAGGATGGAATCAACTGGGGATCGAAAGTTACTGATTGCAAATCTACAGTAACTTATGAGTTCAAGACGGAAATTGTATTAGTGGTCAAGGCGAATGCCTCTTTGTTACAGTACCCATAAAACTATTATTTATGCCAAAAGAAAATGTTTGAGTTAAAACGAAAAAAAAAGAAAGAAATGAATAATTTTGCTTACGCGAACAGTTTTACTTTATCTTTATACTGAAATTGTGAATGGGGAATGGAACTCTGTTATTGTTTAATGTTTATAAAATCAAAGTTTTTGAGATGCCGTTGACCATTTTCTAAGATTTCCCCAAATTATAAGGCTCTTTGAACCTAGCCGAATTCAGACCCTCCATAGAAACCCTTTATTAGAACCTCATTAGTATATGCAATAGTAGGCCCTAGTAGGGATCGAAAAGAGAACTGATTTTTGAGTTACAGATTCTGTATCTACAGTAATCCTCATGATTTCAAGACATAAATTCTATTAGTAGTCAAGCTACAGTACTCCTTTACTAGTAATCATTTCAAGAAACTATAACAAAAAAATGACCAAAACATGTAAAAGTTAAAACGAAAAAAATAATTGAAAAAAATAATTTAGGCTACGCGAACAGTTTTACTTTCTTTTTACATTAAAATTGTAAATGGACCTAACCCCTGTTACTATTCAAAATAGATACTCTAGACAGAAAGAGAACTAATTTTCAAAGTAAATGTATAAGTTAAAACGAAAAGAAATGAATAAATCGTTTTGGCTACGCGAACAGTTTTACTTTCCCTTTACATTAAAATTGTGAATGAATTGGACCCTTTTTACTGTTCAAAATTAAAAATATCTACACTCTTAATTTTTAAAGATGTACGGTACATGTACCATGTACCCTTGAAGTTTCACTAGCTTCATATCACTATTCACTTTCCAGTGGAAATATTCACTTTCTAGTTTTTTCCACTAAATCATGATATTTGTAACAAAATTTCTAATGATGTTCAAATCCAGCTGGACCTAACCCTCTCCGTATCTACAGTAATCCTTATGATTCATAGACGGAAATTGTTTTAGTGGTCGATTACTGCCTACTTGCTGCATTACCCCATTGCTTCTCATTGTTCATAAAACTATGACTTATAAAAAAACATTGAAAAAAAGAAAAATGAAAAAATTTTTGGTTACGCGAGCAGTTTAAATGTCTCTTCACGCTAAAATTGTGAATGAACCCGGTCCCAGACAGTCCAGAATTGCTAGATTTTTGAAGCTTCACTAGCTTCATCCCACTATTCACTTTCGACTAAACCTTTAAATGTGTTCGCCATTGAGAAGTGTATGCACTTAGCCCTAGACCCTCTTCTCAACCACATTAATATTCATACTTTTTCCTACTCTCCAGTTTTCAACGATCCAAACTCCGTGCACCATCAGAAACCATTTCCATTCCCAGTACCGGTTCTGGTTCCAGCTTCGCCGGCCAAAAAAGTCTATTCGAAATGAATTTCTTAACCAGTTCGGAATTTTTTATATACAAAATCAGAACGAGGTAAACGGAACACGTTCACGTCAGAAACTGAATCAAAATTCCTTTTTGAAACTTCAATCGTTTTTTCCTTCGTTTTGAAATTTATGGTTCAGAATCCGATTATATTTGTGCATGATTTCCGGTCGAAGTCGTTTCTTTTCAATGCAGTCTTGAGAGAGACTAGTATCTAATACATAAATCGTAGGGAACAAAAGTGTTTTAAATTAAATTTTTGTTTTTTTTTAATAATTAAAATTTAATTGTTCAATGTTTCTTCCTCGTCTGACTGTCACAGTATTATTCTCGAGTCCGATCGTTTCGGGAAGAACGCAGATTGCGGAAGAAACGAAACGGGAAGACACGAAACAGGAAGACACCAAACGGGAAGAAACGAAACGGGAAGACAGTGAAATCGCGTCGCAATGCTGAAATTTTTGTGCCAATTTACCACACGATGCATAAACTAAATTAAAGTGAATTAAAAAGTAACAAAAAGCAACGCTGCGGCGCGGTTTGACTGTCTTCCCGTTTCGTTATAAGCGAAACGGGAAGAAACGAAACGGGAAGACAGTAAAAACTCGAAGCAGCGTTGCGTTTTTTCGCTTTTTAAGTCACTTTAATTTAGTTTATGCATCGTGTGGTAAAATAGCACAAAAATTTCAGCCTTGCGACGCGATTTTACTGTCTTCCCGTTTCGTTTCTTCCCGTTTGGTGTCTTCCCGTTTGGTGTCTTCCCGTTGGCAAATACTCATTTGCTTGAAGATCATTTGCTAGAATCTCACTTGCTAGAGTGTCTCACTTGCTAGAACTGCCTCATTTGCTAGAATTGTCTCATTTGCTAGAAATTTCCCAATTTTCAGAGTCTCATTTGCTAGAGACCGTCTCATTTGCTAAAATTGTGTCTCATTTGCTAAAATTTTGTCTCGTTTGCTAGAATTTTGTCTCATTTGCTAAATATTATAAATCGGGTGTTTCTAGGAACTTTTCCAAAGCTAGTAGTCACAAGAAAATACGAAGTGGACAAAAAAATAAATGAATTTTATTGGAAAAAATAGATTTCACAAGTTTGGGGATGGAAATCAGAGGTTTTAAAATCCACATAATTCGAAGAAGCGAGACCAGACGGGGATGGTGGAAAGGAAAGATTTGTTCCCGAATATTGTTGTGAAGTGACGTGCTCTGGACAACGAGACGAGTACAATGGATGGATCGGAGATTAGATAAACCCGGTTGGTTTGTCCGTTTTTCAAGCGAACTCTGCTTTCATCGTCGTCCTCCTCGTCGTCGTTCGCCTCCTTCCTCTTTTTCTGAACAGTGGTGGCACAGGAGGAAAAAAGAACAACCTGAAAATCGATTATAAAGTATTCGGACGACACAAGTAGCGCTTACATCACATTCTCCTCCTTGATATTTTCTTGTTGTCCGTACTCGAACGCCATTAGGAATTGATTTTTTGATGAGATCTTTCTGGGCGGAATAGGGTGTTACCACAACAATTGATGATGGTTGGATCGAAGATCTTATCAAAGCACGGGCGTATTCCACTACATCGTGAGCTTCCTTCAAGTTTACTCGAGAATGGGAAACTCGGTGGCTTTGATGAGTGTTAGCACGGAAATGAAAACCTTGGTGTCCATTCTGTGGAAAAAGGGAATCCGGAACACTAGATTGAAGGAACTTTTCAAGTGAAGGACTGAAATAAATTGTGAGGTTTAAAACATAACAAGCCGACAAACAATTACCGTCCAGACGTAAGACATCCGTTGTAGAAAAGTTTTGAAAGAACTTCTGTAGCAGCTGGGTGCGTCCGGTACACACAAGTCAATTTAGATGGAACGTAGTTCATTTGAAGAAGTAACTTGTTCGGAGATACGTTTAGTGGAGCCAAGGTTCTGATAGTGTTATATGGTTCAAGCTGTTGCATGTCTCCGAAAAGCATGTATCGAATCGGTTTCCTCAACTGCCATCTCTCCATTTTCGATGCGAAGATTGAAAGATCGAATGGCGCAAGCATAGTGGACTCATCATTCATTATCAAATCGGGATAGAAGCATAGTGGGAGATAAGTTGATTCGCAGAATGCGGCAAACATGTCGAGCGTCGCATAATATAAATTTGGACGGTAAATAGACATAAAGTGGCGAAACAACTCTTCATCCAACAGCATCTCCATCTTCATTTGAGCAAGAATTTTGTATTTCCAATTCGGAAGTTGGGAGATGTCCACATGTTTGGAAGAGCGTACAAATTGGAACATAGTTCGAAAGACACGTTCCGATCTGAAAATAACCTGTTTTGAACAGAAACGTAGAAAAATAAGCTCACCCAGGACAAGTGCGAGGATCCGCTTTCATCAATTCTTCCAAAAAAACGTGTGACATCACAATGGTGTGATCGAATGGGTGAAGGGTACCTTTTGCGAATCTCCAATTTTTGGACTGGATCACGAGTGGCCGGATTGGATCTGAGACGTAGTTTGCATCAAACGTCTCCGATAAATGCGATGACTTCAACAGTGCCTCCACTGCCGAATTTGTCTGAGCAAGAAACGCAACACGAGACTCTGATTGAAGTGTAACTCGTGCGGTACCAGCGGCAACAGCTGTTGCTGACTTTCCTGGAAACCGGAAAGTAAATTTTGGTGAAAAAAAAAACTTACCTGAACCGAATACCGATTCGACGGCATGAAAAGGTAAATCCTGATCGAGAACTTTTTCGAAAATGTGAAGTTGTTCTTCCGATGGAGTGTGTCGCAGACAGTCCGTAAAAACCTTAATCGCGGAATCCGAAAGAGAAGTATCGGGCAGATGGGTCCTTAGGTAGAGAGCTCCATGATTCGCTTCCACGTGGATCACATCCTTACTATTGATTTTCACTGCACAGGCTTGTAAGCCTTCCACAAGTGTGTTTCCCAGCATCGTTGGATTGTAGGTACTCTCTGACGATGCAAGAACATCATATGGTTTGCCCTTTTCAAAACAACGCATCGTGACATTTCTAGATGTATAAAAGAGCCTTTTAATCTCGATCCAGTACTGCTCAAAATTGACAACGTTAGGAACCATCACATCATTGGTATTCACAAAACCACATGAAGTGGTGAATCGCACTGAGATGTATTTGAACGTTTTGTCCATTTCGAAGTTTGTTACGGTACCGATCAGTGGCTCTCGCCATACTCCGTCGATTTCCAAAATCGTCTCTGAAAAGAAAATTAACTATCAGGTTTTTTTCAACAACAAACACTAACCAATTTGAAACGATTTGTGATTAATCGGTGAGTTGGTTCTGAATTTTACGTACAATTCCCCAGTTGGAGTTGTTGATGCACCGCAGGTGATAGCGTGGATGATTCTACGGTCTGTCAGACATGACGCAGATGATTGTATCTTTGCAGCACGTAGAAGTTTCAAGCCAAGCATAATATTCGTATTCAGAGAGGATTCCAAGAGATTTTCGAGGTAACCGGAAAATTTCCCACTGAGCAATTGAATATGTGGTAGATACGGTTTGAAGTTATCCGGAAATCTACTTGTCAGCTGAGAAGTTTCCAAGAGCAGCTTGCTAACCAACTCCTGATGTGTGCAGTTCCGGTTGAAATTCAAACCGAGGTGAAAGCATTTCCTCGAAGGGGCGAATATCAGACCATCAATCAAAAACACATCTGCCAGTGGTGACCGTGGTTGTTGTTGTGCCGTAGGCATGATTCCCATCTTGCGACGGAGAGTTTGTTCCTAAAAATTTCCCTTATTGATGTTTTTATTGTTTTTGAACTCACTGTAATGGGAGCAGCAGGGTATCCCCGGTTTTTGGATCCATTGTACAAACAGAACGTATCTCTGTCCTTTCGCACCGCCAGTATTATCGATTTTTCAATATTTCTGGTGAGAACGTAATACTTCAGAACGGTTGCTTCCGGGGCGTGGGTTTGAATGGAAGGTGGTTGGTAGAATCCTAAGTCCAGAACGACGATCAAGTCTCCGAAGTAGAGCTGATGAGCGAAAGAGAATGGAGATCCGTCTTCATCGAGTTTGTGACAGTTTTCAATGTCAATTGAAGCACAATTCAGGGAGAGCCTTTGCAAGTGACTCCAGCCATCGTAGAGACCAACTTCAACAGCACATGGTGACGCTACGCACTGATTACCTCTGTAAAAAAGGAGGTTAATTTTCTTACCAAAACTTGATTTTGACAAAAGCAAGCGAAACTTGATTTTGACAAATTTTTTTCGACAAAAAAGCCCCAGAAATTTTGCTGATAGAAAAACTCACCTTTTCTCTGTGATTGTGTAGAGCATTGAGTTTGACTCTAGTCCCCAATTAGATTTGAAATGCTCTATAAGAGTTCCACGCACTTTGCTAGCTTTTTTGTGGCCACGCGTCACTGTTCGAATACGGTCTCTGTGGAAAGCAGCACGAAAACCGACAATTTTATCATAGCTAGGGATCTTTCCGCTGTTTTCTTCTGCAATTCCATAAACAGGACGGAAGTTAACATATGGATCCTTGATATTTTGTCGAAGGTACGCCATCTGGAAACAATACTAATTTGTTTAATGGAGCAGATGGAAATTTCTTACCTTTGTTTGCGCGATTGGACCGTAGGTCGTCGCTCTCAAAATTGGCTGAACCGAAGGTTATTTATCTGAAAACATTTACCTTTCGTAAGAAGAGCAAGATGAGAAATATGTGAAACAAAACGGAGTATTAAGGAATATTCGGCTTTGAAATTTTCCACGTAAAAATATGTAAATCATTATAAATTTCGGTGAAAAAATAGAGTTTTCTCATCAGAAATCGCTCTCAATTCTTCAAACACCGAAAAAAACAAAGGAAAATGCTGAAAAAAGCTCTGAAATCGAAAAAAATAGAAAAATTTAAAATATTTGAAGAAGGGAATATTTGGCTGCCAATGCTTAAGCGTTTGAACCTCAGCCAACGACCGCGACGCGCCTGCGCCGCTTGCGACGGAATACGTTTTTCGCGCTGTTTTTTGTTTTTTTCATTATTTTTATTATGATTTCGGCGCCGAAAACTATTCGAATCTCCGGTTTTTGCATCAAGAATGTAAGAATAAAATCAATAATTGGTTTTTTTAGCGCTATTCATTGTCGGCCGTTAATTGCCCGCTAAAAAATTTTAGGCCACATTTTTTTGTGCTTTAAATCGAAAAATTGTTATTTCTTTTCGGACTAAAGTCGTTTTTTTCCTTTTCTCTGTATATATCGATACCTCCTTCTTGATTTTAAGGTGTGCGTTATTTTTTTCCAGAAATTCCTGTGGAACAATAGTGCTTCCTTGCTACGTCCTACGGACCACTTCTGTTCACTACGGCGTTCCGACGAGATGGAGCTTAAGTATCTGAATGGAGTGGAGTTTGGACGTTTAATCACCGAGGAAAAGTGAGATTTGCATAATTCTATCGTTGATATAAAAAAATTACAGATTCTTAGAATCGGCTAGTATCGACTGTCTCACCCTTCGACGCTTCAAAAATGAACGCATCCTTTTAGTGAAGGTGCCAAGTAGTTCAAACGACAAAAACCCGTACGATGGGTTTCAATGGTCAAAAACCAAGTTCGACAAAGACAAAAAAGTCCAATACCGACACCAGCCGTACTATGGAAAAATAAACATCTTCGATGCAAAACTGAATTGCATTCGCTGCACAGATTGCAACAACGGTGATATCCACAAACAGGTATCGAGTGAATTTCACTATTCCGGACCGAACGAGAAATTTAAGGTTGTCACATACAAGGATTACACTTATTGCTACTATTTTGCCGTCGGTTTCTCTGAGATCAACATCTGCGATGCACCCAACAGGCGTATGGACAGTAAGTTGACCTATCTTGCAACCGAACACATTTCTTGTTTCAGAAGCAACGAGGGATCAGCTGAAAAGAAACATTATGCCTATGAGAACCGTTCCTGATTCGGTCAGGATCGCTCGCGGAATGGGTATCCATGTGACCAGCAAACAAGTATCCAATTTAGCTCGTAACACTCCTGATGTGATCCTTCAAAAAACTGGCCCTCGTTCGAAAACATCGCTAAAAATGGCTGAAGACCTTAAACAGATGTATCCAGCAAACGTCTGGTTTGAGCACGGTAAAAACGCTGCATTGTGTTTCAGAACTCTTTAATCTCCTTTTCTAGACTGCTTCAATGTTCTCACCGACTTCACTTTCGTTCAAGTGTTCAAAGACGGTTGCAATATATTCAAGAAAGGGTGTCCATCAACACAAGCTTTCGACGACTGGCTTCAGTTTGTCGACTTGCTGGAATTGTCAGATGAAGAAACGAGAAAGCGTGAAATAAGAGCTAAGCTCCAACACACTCCCAATGGTGTCTTCTTCAGCTCCAGGCTTCATGTGGACACCACATTTGGATTGGGTGACGTCTACGGGACGTTTGTTCTCGGGGAAACGCCAAATTTCAAGACGAAGTCTTCTAGAAAACCCAGAGTGATTCCACTCGGCTACATGCTTCATAGCAGTAAGAGATCCGAAAATCATGAAAAGTTTGCTTACGCTCTGAAAGCAGAACTAGAAGAAGTCTACGACTCAACAGAACGGGCGATTCCTTGCATCCTTCTCGACGGCGAGTACGCGTTAGAGCACTACCCAGAGGTAATAGTTTCCTTTATGGTAAAATTTTTCACAATTAGTTTTCAGGTACTGGAAACAAGGCCTGTGAGGTGTGACCTGCATATCCTTTCATTGTTGTCTTTCGAACATGGAGGAAAACGAGCTGCGCTCCAAGCCAAACCCTATTTATTTGGCAAAATGGTATCGATATTTACTTGTTTCTTTGATAGTTCAAAGCACATTTCAGAAAGACGGCAAGTGGAAGACAGGATTGCTCGGCTGCTTCGATGATAAAACTTTTGATAGACGTCTACGACACATTGAAAAGCTTGTGAACCCTAAGATTGCGGAGTGGCTCAAAACCAACAAACGGATGCTCATGGAATGTGCATCTGCTCTTGCAAAGCTAAAATCCGGGCACATTCTGCAGTTTTCCACTAACAACCCCAATGAAACATTCAACGGAATCATCAAGTCCAGAATTTCAAGACAACAGTCTCTTCCAGATCTCATCAAGAAACTCGACGATATTTGCTTTGGTTCTAATTGGTTTCGTAAAACTATATAATCATTATGATTACAGAAAAGTTCCGCGAATGTTGGCTCAGTGGAATCGATGCATCGGAAAAAGTGTATTTTGTGAAGGACGTCGAGGAGGACTGTTTGGAAGATCGGATTGCGGATTACCATTCCACTGGCCTGATTTCTTCTAGAACTTTGGCCCTCAACGTGCCAGTAGCACTTGCCGAGGGTTCTCACTTCCATCTCTCGCTGTTCACTTTCCCCCTATTACACATTGCGTTTACAGGTTTCGATCTGCGGAAGTTAAACCGCGAAGAACTTGCTGTTGACCATCTCCGATGCACCGGAAGACGAGGTTCCATTTTTCACCTTGAAAACATTTCTTTGCCAGATGATGACCGGAACCGTTTCTCTCAAGTCCAAATCTGTGACGACTCCCGTCTCGAGTGTTGGCAATGTGTTAATACTCTTCCTGAGTTTATTTGTCGACATATGTAAGTCGCTTTACTCCTTTATCTAATCGTAAATGTTTGTCATTTTTAAGAATCTTCTGTTTATGTGTTTTGAAACCAGACGAAATCGATTCCTACTGGATGTCCGTCTTACCTCTGAAACCCACTCTCCCACCTGTGAATTCGTTCGCAGCGAAAAGTGGATTGAAGAAGTCCGACAGAATCGGAAGCGGAAGATCCGCAAGGAACCACATTCGAAAAATCACCGACATTTCAAGGTATATTTTCCTCTAAGTACATAACTGTATTTATAAAATTTTCAGCATTTCCTTTGCAACAGCCACCCCTTCAACGCCTCCGCCGGCCGTACATTCACCATCCATAAACTCCGTTTCACCTTCGCCGTCTATATCCGTTTCACTTTCCAACACGTCACTTATCGTCTCTACCGTCGCTTCATCCGGAACGCTGGACTCTCTCTCACAAATCTCTCCGCTCACCCCGGACTCCAGCTCCAGCTCAATGTCCTCGGTTCGACGATCCCTTCGCAAAAAGTATGCATTCCGCGCAAGGCACTTTGTCATTAAAATTCATTTTCAGGAAGAGGTCTACCATCTTCTCACCCTCCCGCGACTCCACTCTCGACTCCGACTTTCATTGACACTTTCTTTTTTCTCTTGTTTGTAATATTTGTCACTGATTTTTTTGTTGTTTTTGCTCACTGTTGCTTGCCCATTCCCCCTCTTACCTTTTTACCCGAGCTCCCTATCTTATAAACCTTCGTTATTAGTGCAAGCTATAGTAGCAAATGAGACAAAATTCTAGCAAATGAGACAAAATTCTAGCAAATGAGACAAAATTCTAGCAAATGAGACAAAATTTTAGCAAATGAGACACAATTTTAGCAAATGAGACGGTCTCTAGCAAATGAGACAGTCTCTAGCAAATGAGACTCTGAAAATTGGGAAATTTCTAGCAAATGAGACAATTCCAGCAAATGAGGCAGTTCTAGCAAGTGAGACACTCTAGCAAGTGAGATTCTAGCAAATGATCTTCAAGCAAATGAGTATTTGCCCTTCCCGTTTCGTTTCTTCCGCAATCTGCGTTCTTCCCGAAACGATCGGACTCTTATTCTCAATGATTCTTCTCTGTGTGTTATTGCGTAGCAGTGTTTGCGGAAATGTCGTAAAATGTGGTGACTAATTTTAAAAGATAAATTTATTTTCTTTTTTGTTTATAAAAATGGCACCACCAAAACGAAAATTAACATTCGACACAATCAACGATACGACTCAGAACTTTGAAGAAAATCCAGAATTTCCGAGAGAGGTTTGTATTTATGAAAGTATTATTTAACTTTAAAAAGAAAACCTTTCCAGTGGAAAATCGACGGAGTCGACATAGAAAAACGAATTGAAAAACTTCGATATGAATTACGAGAGAAAGGAGCCAGTCTTCAACCAAATGCAGTCGTAGACCCGAAATCTAAATTTCGAACAGGTTTATCTACTTCCTAGTTATTTATTTTCAGTAAATTTTCTATTTAGAATATCGACGAATTCAAGCAGCTCATGCAATTATCACCGACGCAGTGGCATTGCATCAGAAGGAACTCGAATGGTGTAAGATTGAATTCTTATGGATTTTCTCTGAAATTATAATTTTTCCAGTCAAGCACTCGACAAGAATGATGTCAAACGACATTGATGCTCTTCACAATAGACGAGAACACGTGGAAAATACAGTTGAAGAATTAAAAACACAATTGACAAGGCTTGAGTAAGATAAATTCAATTTTCATCAAACGTTCAGTATTTATTTTCAGTTCGAGTGTAGGAATTCTGAAATCTCAACAATTAGCAGTGAAAAGTGTTCTGGAATTGAGAGAAGATGAGTATATGGCAGATGACGCTGATTCGAATTTCCCGGATGAATACAATAAATTCAGTAAAATAAGCAAGTTGTGTGAAGTCGCACTGAAATCGTATACAGAAATCAAAAAACGAAATGAAGAAATGCAGAAAAGTCTGATTGCTGATAGAAATAGGCATCGAAAAGAGCACGAAGCGACGATGAATTCAATGGATCCAGATGAGAGAGAACGTGTTGAGCAATTAAATAAATTGTTGAAAGGTTTTCCGATGGATCAACTCAAAGAGCTTAGAGATCGAATGCGTGAAGCGAGAAAATAATAGTTGTTTGTATTTATTTGATTTTTTAACTTCCGATTTATCATTGTTTCATAATTTTCTGTGATTGGTTTCAAAAATATTTTAGCAAGCTTAATTTTTTTTTTCGTTTTTATTCCGAGAAACAAAACAAGCCGTTTAGGACATCATGAACAAATCACCTGACCTCTTCCTCTCTTTCTTTCTCATTCTAATCACCTATCATCCTCTTATTATTCTTCTCTTTTTCCGAAAACAGAAAGAGAAATGACCTAGAAACAACTCTCACTTATTTTCTCTCTCTTTCTATGTCTCCTAGTTTTCTAGGTTTGAGAAACTATTCTAATTTATTAATATATATGGAAATACTCTTCTTTAGATTATGGCAAGGTTTTCAAGTAAGTTTTTTGAATTTAGGTAAAATCATTCAAGCCATTTTTCTCATTCAATTACAGTAATCACCCCCTTAATTACAGTAACCCGTTCATCATATCATTTGATATTCATCATCTTCTGCACATATATTTTATTCCTTTTTAATCTCTCGAAAAACCATTTACAACCAGCGGATCGACCAGCGACTTATATGAAAAAGAGTGTTTTTCATCAATCTGGTGTCATTCTGAAATTTAAAATTTTTATTTAAATGAAAAAAATTAAGGAAATGAAGCGAATCTAGAGAATACTCCATGGCCAATTCCAATCATCGAAAAAGTGATTGATGACGTGGATATTCTGGAGAATTCAGGGAAGAAATATATCATTTCGGATTTAGGATATAGTCATGGTAGGTGGATATTCTTCCCTTCTTTTCTACTAAAAAGTTCTAGGATTGGGAAATTTGATGTTTCAAATAGCTGGATTATATTCAATTGCAAAAGAATCTGGAGCAATTCTTCTGATTCCGAAGACGACTTCTCTCCGGAGAGCATTCGATTTTCAGATGAATTTTAATGATTCAATTCAGTTTATGGATGAGAATGTGATGAAGATTTTGACGAAGAAAGCAGAATCCACAAGGATTACAATGACGGTTAGTTTCTGAGAATACTCTAAGAATGGAAAAAATGGAATCTTCCATTTTGAGGGACCAAAAATAATGTTCTTTGAACATCAGTGCAAATTGAGAAAGTCGATGTCCGGAAAGAAAAGAAAATAAAAAATTCGGTATTATTATTATTATTATTATTATTATTATTTATTATCCAATTCAAATTCAAAAAACAGAAACGAAAAAAACAAACAAAACAAGAAATTAAAAATTAAACAAAACGTTTCTTCGATGATGGTCCATAATCGTTTCCTCTTTTTCTTGATGATTTTTCCTTCGATTCATCAGGCCAAACGAAGATTCGAAGTGATGAAGGCAATGTGGAAATACCTAATACCACTGAAATTCTTCTTCCATCGATTGTTTTGAATTCATGAGCATCGTGAAGATTGATTGGAAGATCGATGTGAAATGGAAGGAATTCTTCTGCGTGTTTGAGTGTCTTCTTATCCATTTTGAATATTTGTTTCTCAATGTACGTGGATTCCAGTCCTTCGAGAATCAAATTCAAATCCCATCCATTCTCATTGTCGATTGTCATCACTTCTAGACGATTATTTCCAGTTCCATTCTTCAAATTCTTGAGAAAATCATTGATTTCCGAATCGTAGAGATCCGAGTATTCCAAAAGAACGATTCGATTTTGAAGACGTTCCAATGTTTCTGACGTCATCCATCCAGAATTGTAGATTTTAAGGAAATCAACATCGAACATCTTCTGATTTTCTGTCTTCATCAATCCATTTAATTTGAGTCCTGACTTGAAATTAGTCTGTTGAATGAGAGAATTGATCATCTCATCTGGACACTCTTCGATATAATCAATATTATTCTCATCAAATTCAGATTCTTTTCCAATCGAAAAGATATCACATTCGGTTGGAAGTTTATTGAAATTCTCCGAGAATACGAGTGGAGACACTTCCAAATGATTGATTCCACCTGGGAACAGTTTCTCCAAATATCCATAGGCTCCGTCAAACAGATCCAAAAGAATAGATTTATTGGAATCGGACCGTTCGAAAGTGTAAGAGAGATTGTTCATTTGAATGGTGAGATCAGTTTCATCCAGAGATACCGTATACCCTCCAGAACGAATCGGAATCATTCTCAAAAAGTCTTGAATGTCCTCTTGTTCAAAAGAGAGATCAATTAAGTTTTGAACTGTCATTTGTTTCAAAACATTGATTAACGGAAGATGTGGAAGAGAGAGTAAAGCAAAAGAAGACATTCTTTGACGATAGAAAGTAGTCGAATGAATCGAGACTCAATGATTTCTGCAGGGTCTCCTCTCTACCCTCAACGAGGTGAGCTGTAAATGGGCGGAGTCTTTCTCCAGGGAACAATGGGGTGGGGCTAAGCAGATGGTGAGCAGATGTTTTGGAGATCAGAAGATAAGGTATCGATGGGACAATATGGAACATTTACAGCCAAATTGGAACAAAGAAGGTGAAGATTCTTGACCTTTGAAGTTTACCGAAATTGTTATCTGATGGGATACAATGGGTTCGAATGATCTGGAATACACGAGACCATCTTTACTAGATGCTTCAGATGAAAAATTATAATCTAGACTTTCAAAAGTTAAAATAAATTTGAAAGAGTCTCTACCTTCCGTCTTAAACGGAGGTACTGACGATTCCAGTAACATAACTTATCTGAATATGAAATTAGCATGAAATTGAGATTTGTGAATACGAAATACAAGATCCAGAAATATATTCTAATTATTTTAAAACATCCACGTTTCAGAGTTGCTGTTCCTACCGTAATCTAAATGCAATCCTATTCCAAAACAACCGGAAAATTGAAAAAATTGATGGATACTTCCAAAATTTCCGATATTTTCATCCAAATTCTGAGAAAACAATCAAGAAAATGTTCACTTTTTTGGATCCGATTCGGTCTATGGTCAGTTGAAACCTGGATTTTCCTATTTTTCGAAAAGATCCAAATGTTAGAATAAAAAATTCCAGGTTGACGAATTTCTGGAAAACGTTGGAATTTCATTGACAGTTCGAAGTGCAAGAATGATTGAGACTAACGTGGCAAATGATGATTTGGCATTTGAAATGCCAGAAGACGACGGTTAGTTTCATTTGGAATGGATATTCAGGATTACTGTATCTATAGTAATCATATCTATCGTTAATATGTTCATCATTAGAAACCTAAATAACTCAGTGAAGTTAATAAAATTTGAAATCTTAAAACAACATTTATAAGGGTACTGTAGATACCGTAATACCACTTTAGTCAGCTTTTTCAACCTATTTAATTCAGCTTTCTCGAAAACAATGATCGTCGGAGTTCATATCCGTCATGGAATGGATATTTCAATGAATTCTCGAAATAAAAAACATGGACACGTGGACACTCCAATCGGTTATTATAAAAGAGCAATTGAACAAATCTCGAATGTTTATGAAAGTGTATGTCCAGGATATCCATGATTTCTACAGTATCCTTCTATTCTAGGTTGCATTCATTATCTGTTCAGATGACGTGCCATGGGCAAGACGAAACTTGAAATTAGGAAAAGGTACAGTAATCCTACAGTAATCCTTTGATTCTTTTTATTCCAGAAATCGCCCATTTCTATTGTCCAGGACCACGAGAAGTGGATATGGCTATCCTATCTTCCTGTGATAGTATCATAATGTCAACTGGAACATTTGGATGGTGGAGTGCATATTTAAATGTGAATGCATCTCCAGATGTATATTATTATAAGCATTGGCCAGCTCCTGGTTCTGTAATGGAGAAAATGACTAATAAGACAGAGTATTTCCTTAAATCTTGGACTCCTCTAGAATGATCTCTCAGGAAAACAATACAATAGAAATTTATCGGTGATTATGTGAAAAATAAATGTTGTAAAAACTTGTAATCAAAAGAACAACGCGCAAAGAAAACTACCACTATGTATAAATAAAACAGGCAACAAATTCTAAAAGTCTTAATTTACACAGTAAACAAGAAATCTTAATGTTGAGTCCATTGAATACTCTTCAAATCAATTCCCTCTTGTACCATTTCCCAGAGAGGACTCAGTTCACGAAGACGATTTGTTTCACGAATACATAATTCAATTGTATGTTTCACTTCTTCTTCAGTTGTAAATCTTCCCAAACCAAAACGAATTGATGAATGAGCCAAATCTTCTTCTGATCCGATTGCACGAAGGACGTAAGATGGCTCAAGAGATGCTGATGTACATGCACTTCCAGATGATAAGGCGATTGATTTGAGAGCCATTAGGAGGGATTCTCCTGGAAAATATGGAGTCAAAAAGATATTTATAATAGAAATAAGTACCTTCAACATAAGCAAATGATAGATTTACACATCCAGGATAAGCATGATTTGGATCTCCATTTCTGATAATATGTGGCAATTTCTCACTGATTCCATCGATAAGCATACGGGATAACCGCTCAACATGAGCTTTATCCATTTCTAGAATATTTTGTATTTAAATCATTTCCAGAAGAAATATCCACTAACCCATTTCTTTATCAGCAATTCTCGCAGCTTCTCCCAATCCAATACACAATGGAGCAGCGACTGTTCCAGATCGAAGACCTCTTTCCTGTCCTCCACCAGACATCTGAGCTTCAACTCTGACACGTGGACGACGACGAACATAAAGAGCTCCGGCACCTTTTGGTCCGTAGATTTTATGTCCCGAAATTGACATGAGGTCAATCTTCAAATCGTTGACATCAATTGGAACTTTTCCTGTCGCCTGAGCAGCATCTGTGTGGAAATAAACACCTTTTGAGCGGCAGAGTTCACCTGAAAACGAATTCTGAAATCACAAATAGATTTTTAAAAAAATAAAATACCAATTTGTTTGATTGGTTGAACAACTCCAATTTCATTATTGACGAACATAATCGAAACGAGACAAGTCTCGGGTGTGATCGATTGTTCAAGTTGTTTCATATCAACCATTCCTCCTTTATCAACTGGTAAATAAGTGACTTTGAATCCCTCGTTCTCCAGATAACGACACGAATCGAGAACGCATTTGTGTTCCTGAATATTTCAATAAAAAGTTTAATTAATATCTGAAAACGAACAGTTTGTAAAGTGATCAAATGATTCTTTCCAGATTGTTTTCTGAATTTTGCCACTCCCTTAATTGCCAAATTATTTGATTCAGTTGCTCCAGAAGTGAATACAATGTCCCGTGGATCTGCCTGAAAGTGTCTTCTGATGAGAGATGATCTTCTTAAGATTGAATTACTTTAATAAGATCAGCAATATATTTTCTGGCCTGTTCGACGCCTTCCTCAGCTTTCCATCCATATGAATGAGTTCTTGAATGCGGATTTCCAAAATCATTGATCATATATGGAAGCATTGCATCCACAACTCGTGGATCCTAAAACTCATTTTCCTCTATCTATCTTCCTTTTTTCCCATTTTCTTACCATAGGCGAAGTAGCCTGAACATCCAAATAAATTGGTTGAGGTGCTCCTGGTTCAATTTTTGATGCCAATGTACGGCGAGCAATTGTTCGGAGCAATAGTCGTCCTTTCAGCATTTTGACAACTAAAATTCTTCGAATAGAACTTCCCTATAGAAACAAAGACAAAAAATAGTCGGTGCTTTAAACCAAAACGTTTTTCCAAAATTTAAATACAAAAAACAATAATCGTGCAAAAGATTTGCGGTTCGATTTATATGGAAAACAATTGTGGTTTTTGTGTTGGATTGGAGGATGAAGAAGGATGAAGAAGGAGGAGGAGGAGATGAAGGAGAACAAGGTGGTTTCGAAGAGAAGGAGAAGAAGAGGAAATGTTAAAATTACAAAAAGGAAAAAAAGACTGAATTGGCTCTTAGAACGAATGGAATTTGGGCCATGAATTACACAAAAAATCCTAGAATAGAACTTTGCAGTGGGAAAGGGGTTCTCATTAAAAGAGGCACTTTAGTGGTACGTAGAGAATTACAATTTCAAGATGGAATAGAAGCGGATAGAGTTAAGATTTGTTCAGCCAATTTTCAAAGCAATCGAACAGAAGAAAAGAAGAAAGAAGAGAAGAATGAAAAAGGAACGATCAACAAAGAAGAGAAAAAAAACGAAAGGAAAAAAGAAAAGAATTAGGAGCCGTCAATTTTGGCATCAGATGATTGAGATACGGCATTATTTGCTCCATCAGGTGGATCTCCTCCATTACGAGCACTTGCTTCAACAACTGGACGGAAATACTCATGGAGCATAGCCTCTTGAGCGGTCAAACGTTCCTGAAAGATAATAATGAACATTCATTTTCAGATTTCCGTTTCAATATTTTACAATTAAAATACTTACAGCATGATCATAACGAAGAAGTTTATCGAGGAAATCGAGAGCTTCCGGTGTCACCAAATGTTGATTTTCAGCATGAATGAATCTTAAAAAAAAAACAAAATTATAAGAACATAATAATTTTTTTCTGAATTACCTTTCCCAACGTTTTCTTGAATGCCGTCCGAGGATATCATTGAAACGAGGATCGAGATCGATGTGATATCTCGCAATGTACTCGTAAAGTTCATCAGTTCCCAACACTTTTGCAATACGTACCAGCTGGAAAGAAATTCATTTATAATAGATGTTAATTTGGAGCAGCTGTTTCAGAAATAAATCACAACACACTCGCAGAATGAGAGATAACATTTACGTGCTTGACAGAAACTATCAATCTTTTTTTCAGCTCATTGCTTCTTTTTTTTTAGCAAGAGATGCATTCAGTGAATAAATAATTACCTGATCATAATTATCGTGTCCATGGAAGAATGGTTCCTTTCGGAAGATCATGCTGGCCAGCATGCATCCTAAACTCCACATATCCAAAGAATAATCGTAGCATTGATAATCAACAAGAAGTTCTGGTCCCTTGAAATATCTCGAGGCGACACGAACGTTGTAGTCCTGTCTTGGATGATAGAATTCAGCCAATCCCCAATCTATTAATCGAAGTTCTCTTTTCTCAGCATCGATCATCACATTGTGTGGTTTCACGTCTCTGTGCATTATACCTTGTGAATGGCAGAAATCAAGGGCTTTCAAAAGTTCATACAAATAATAACGGATATCAAAGTCGCTGAGGGTCTGGTACAACTGCTTGAAATCCGAGTTGTTTACGTGCCTAAAAAATTAATGTAAAATAAATAATGATATTCTTGAAACTTACTCAAAAATGAGAGCCGGAGTTCTGGAAATTGGATCTTTGACGACGTCGAGCAGAGTGATGATGTTAGTTCCTCCGCGAAGATTTTCCAAAATCTTAATCTCACGCTTGATCTTCTTCTTTTTGACTGGCTGGAAAATAAAATCACATTATTTATAGATTCAGAAATTAAAAATAACGAACCTTGAGAATTTTGACTACTACTTTCTCATCGGTGCTCATCTTAAAACCTTCGAACACCTCCGAATATTTACCACGTCCCAGCTTTCGTACTAGCTGGTAATCATCAATTTGACCCCATTCTATCATATGGGCCTCATAATCCCAGTACTCGCGTGGTCTCGACGGATTTACCTGAAAAATCGATCAGTTATCAAGAGAAAAATATTCTTATCTAGTAGGAAAAATCAATCGAATTAGCGAATAATGAACAAGAATTGGCATTTGTTTTGTTACAGGCAAAGCGGATTAATCTCCGAATATTCTTCATCACATAAAAATCGATAGTTCAGAAAAAATCGTTAATTTGGAATTCGAAAAGTGGGTACACTTGTACCGATTGTCAATTCATTCTAAGTACTCTAGTGGACATGTGTACAATTTTTACATGCTGCGAAAAATGATATAATTTGGATTTTAACACACAATAAAACCGAATATACTTACCTCGGCGTAGACCCTCGCCCGGCTAGGAATCGGAGGCATTTCCCAAGAGTTACGGATCTGAAAAACAAGTGTTTTAGAGGGAGTCATAGGCTGTTTTGAGGAAGTAAAACGTCACGCAAAAAGATTCTTCGCTTTTAACATCATTTTTCCCTGAGGAAACAGACAAAATGCACGAGTAACCGCTGAAATCGAATAAATCGCGGGGAAATTTAAAAATACGTGCGAAAGATTGAAAAGTGTGTACGAGAGTGAGAGAGTGCAGAGAAAAAACCAAGTGAGAGCAACCTCGTGGCGAGATATTTCTCTTGTGTAAATGGATGCGCCTTTAAATTTGTCATCATTGGCAACAGCGCGCATTTTCCTTTTTCATAATTTTTAGTTTTTAAACTATTATTTTTCTGATTTTCGATATTTTCTCATTAGTTTCAACAAAAAAGAAGCCAAAAATGCTAGTTTTCAGATAATTATGCTTCCAGCCACTCATCTTCATCGATTTGTACAGCAATTACATCGTCAGTCGAGCAGAGTAAGTTTACCTCTACTTAGAAATATCTAAGCTCGGTTTTTATAACAATCACCGTAATTTCAGAACACGTGGGTGCTAAAACGAGTCTTCCAACCAGAAGCAACGCCTCCCGGAGGAGTTCAGAAGAATCCAAATGATTTCCATGACTATCAAAAATATGAAGTCGTGGAATATGAAACTCAGAAGCCAGCTGGACCAATAAAAGTCATTCTACTTCAAGATGTCGAAGGAATCGGTCATCAGTTTGATGTCGTGAGCGTAGATCGATCCTTGGCTAGAAAAGATTTGCTCCTATCAAAAAAAGCAGTCTACGCGTCCCCGTTTGATCTGAAATACTATGCCGATATGAAAACTGTAAGCTTTGTTGCGCACATAATATTCATCAATTCCTTTCTTACAGCGAATGGCCGAAGAACTCGCTTCGCGTGTTAGAATTCCATATGAACTCAAAGTGATTGGCAGAGATTTACAGAAAATGGTCGTTCCAATTAAAGTTAACATGGAAAATAAATGGACGATTGATAAGAAATTGGTCAAAAGTTCACTTCGACAATTGGGTGTTTTTGTTGCTGAAAACACAATATTCTTAGCGGAAAAACCAATTTCTGGACCGAATTTTGATATTGAAGCGAAGCTGTTCCGATTTTATGTTGTCGTGAATAAAGAATATATTGTGCCGATGTTAGGAAGGATTACACATATTTCTGTTGATGAAACGAACCAGGTAATTCAAAAATAGTATTGATTCATAATTTAAAATGCAAATTCAGGTGGTTTCTCCTGCAATGACAACACCACGTGACGAAGAATTGGCTCGATATCATATCCGAAAAGAATTCCCATTGTATAGCAAAACGGATGATTTCAGAGAAGACTTTCCAGTTTTCGAGCATATGAGAGAACATGCTCCAACAACTCCACAATAGTCATATCAAATTGATTTCCTTTAATTTTAAATTGTTTTCTTTTAAATTTCTCAGGCTAGCGTTTAGTGTTTCCTTTTTCCAATCATTGTTATTTCTGTTTGTTACAAAAATTATTCAAATTTAATGTTCCTTTTACATTTTTTTTCCTACCTTATTGGTTTTGAAACCATCATATCTCTGAAAACATGAACCGTGAGTTTTCATTTCATAATTTCCTCTTTCAGTGTCTCACCAAGCACACTCAACACAGTCAAAATGGTTCAAGAAAGCACTATGATCTGGTAAAATTTTAAAATAATAGATAGTGTCAAACAAAATATTTTTTCAGCGTTGACAATTCCGAATGGATGCGTAACGGAGATTTCCATCCAACTCGTCTTCAGGCTCAACAGGATGCCGTCAACCTTGTCACGCAGTGCAAATTGCGTGCCAATCCAGAAAACGCTGTTGGTATTCTTTCCATGGCAGAGTAAATATTCAGATATGAGATTCCGAATAAAAAGTTTACAATCTTACAGCAGCGTCCAAGTGTTGTCCAGTCTTTCAACAGAACAAGGACGTCTCTTAATGAAGACACATTCAATCGAGCCATTCGGAACATGCAACTTCATCGCCGGAATCAAAATTGCTCATCTTGCTCTGAAACATCGTCAGAATCGTAATCATAAAATGCGTGTTGTACTCTTCATTGGATCACCACTCGAGGATATTGATATGGCCGAATTGACAAAGATTGGAAAGAAAATGAAGAAGGAGAAGGTTCTTTGCGATGTGGTCATGTTCGGAGACAATGATACTGATGGACATGAAAAGTTCTCTTCGTTCATTGACACACTCAACGGAAAAGAGGGAACTGGATCATCTCTTGTTGTCGTTCCAACTGGAGCTTCTCTCACAGACGCTTTGATGCAATCAAGTGTATGCAAAAGTGAGGATGGACAAGCCGCCTTCGGAGCTGGTGGTGGAGCTGACAATGCATTCGGAATGGATGTTGACAATGATCCAGATTTGGCTTTGGTATCAATTCTTTGATCTATGTTTTCTATCAGTTTTTTTCAGGCTCTCCGTGTTTCAATGGAGGAAGAGCGTGCTCGTCAAGCAGCTGCCGCTGCTGCTAATGGAGGAGCTGCTCCAGAAGCCGGAGCTGATCAGGATATGCCTGCTGCTAGACCATTGGAGGAGATGGATATGGGAGCAATGACGGAAGAACAACAATTGGAATGGGCACTTCGTCTTTCAATGCAAGAAAATGCACCTGGAAATGAGCAACCACCACAGCAACAACAAGAAGAACAAATGGAAGTTGATCAAGCAGGAGGTGCTGGAGGAGAAGAGAACCTCGATGATTTGTTGAACAATCCAGAACTTCTTCAACAAATTGTCGATGATTTGCCGTCGGGAACTGAGGTAAAATAATGGATATTCTGTGTTGAAAATAAATTTCAATTTTTTCAGAAGAAGGAAGACGAAGAGAAGAAGTAAGATGGCTGATATCATTGCTCATCAACTTGTCTGTGTGCTTATGTGAAATTTCCCGTTGTTTTATTGTATTTTAACCTATTTATTGAATCTTCATCCCCAATTTCTCTCTCGCCACACCACTATCAACTATTTTCAGCCCTCTTTCTTCAATTAAATTTAATTTATTCCATCTTTTCTCATCTCGCATTCTTTCCCTGTAAATTCGACCTGCTGATTTGATTTGAATAAAAATTATTTGTGGCTTGTAACGATTCAAAAAATATATAGAATTTATTAAAATTGACTAAATATCGATTTGTGAGACGGGTCATGGATCCTTTTTGTATTGCTTCAGATAATCTTCCAAACTCTTCATCATTTCGCTCGCCGATGGTAGTTTTTGTAACTAGAAATAGAGAATTCATTTAATTGAAGAAAATAAAAATTACCTCATAATTCTGTGCGAAGTATGCACCAGCATACGCTCCGAGGCCCATTGAGAGAACGTGTGAAAAGAAACCCATAATGTGCTGAAAATTGTCATTTTTAAGCAAAATTTTAAGATGATTTCAGAAAATTAGTTGAAAACGTATATAAAAGAGAATGATAGAGGTAAGACTATGAAAAAAGACACCCAATAAGCATCACGTTATGAAAAAGAGTTGAAAAAAGATGATGACCTGCTTGTTGTGCAGTTGCGCCCCATTGCGAATTGCGTTCGAAAAAGGGTAAAAGGCAAAAGAAAAAGCTGAATTCTTTCAGAAAACTTCATAAAAATGAGTGAAACTAAAAATTTGGATGAGTTATTCAAAGATCGATATTCAGAGGTGGGAAAATTCATCATAAAAATGAAAAAAGTACTGAATTTCTTACAGAAAGATGAGCGTTACCGAAAAATGGCTGAAACAGGATTCGAAAAAGTGATTGTTGTGCACCCGTGGGATTCAAGAAGACCAAATAACAACAGGTGAGATTTTAATTAAATGAAATTATCAATTGAATCATTTTTTAGAGGACGCGGTAGTGGTGGAGGTGGATTCCGCGGAGGTCGAGGCGGTGGATACCAGCACAGAGATGGTGGAAATCAGAATCGTGGAGGTTATCAACGACGTGAATTCTCGTCGTATCATACAGGAAGTAGCTTCCATTCTAATTGGAGAGGATCTGGAGGAGGTGGTGGAGGAGGTGAAAGAAGAGGCGGAGGTGGAGGTAAGACTCAAAATGAATAAAAAGTAATTTGAATATTTATAAAATTTACAGGATACAACCGCCGTCAAGACTGAAACAATTCAAATCGACATTCTTTCGTCAAATTCAAAAATTGTCTCATTTTTTCCATTGTGAATCTCATTTTCTTAATTTATCTTATTTAACTCATGTGTTGTGTTCTCGAATCCTATTCTTAAATTATTTGTTTCAATGAACGCTATAACGTCACTTTTTGACCCCTGAACAGGCACAAAATCTAACAAAACTCCACTCTATCACACTTTTTCTCTTGCCGTGATGCAAAGAAATTTCGCAATCGGCTGAGACTCCGCCCACCGAGGACTGGCCAGTTGACCCTATAAATATGAACGGGATTTGTAGAAGAGAATAAGATAATTCTCAAAGAAATTCTTACAAAAATGGGCTTCTTTTCTCATGCTGCAATGCTTGGAGTCGGATATATGATTGGAAAAACATACTGTTTCCGTTATAAGGTTAGTTCATTCTAGGATTACTATATGATGATAGTTTTAAGGACATTTCTAAATTCATTTAGAGCTTCAGAGCTAATTTTCATCAAAATAAGTTCAAAAATTGCAGGTTCATCAACTGCCGAACGATCCAGAAGCATCAGAAATCTCTTTCCGTGTTGAAAGAAAAGAAGGCGCTTATCCAATGTTCTGGGGTCATCCATGGTGGCAACATCATCATTGTCATCATCCTTATCATCAAAGAAATGAAAATCAAGGACAGAATCAAGAGGTGTCGGCTCCACAGAAAAAGAATCCAGAACTTTTGGAATAAATATTTATTATTCGATATTTGTAAAAACTATTTATGAAATGTAAATAAAATAGTGTATTTTCTCTGGATTTCCTGATCAGAACATGCTCTGAAGATTGAATAAAACATGCGAACAACGACACTCCGAACTAACGCCGACGTGTATTGTTCAGGCATGTCCGAGGCATGCGTTTCGCCGCGTTCAGAACTGCAAAATTTACTGTAGTGTGGCGCGTCGCGGTCGCGTCGCGGTCGCGTCGCGGTTTCCGTTTTCAGCCTTTTTCTGAAAAATCAAGCGAAAAATAATTCTTCAAACTAAAATAATTGTCTTCGCTGGAAAATAAGCTTTATTTTGATATAAAGTTCGATATATTTATTTGCAAAAAAATAAAACGCCCGATTTTCGAAAATCGCTCGAGATTTTTATTTTTAAAGATAATCAGGAAAAACTTTATAGTAAAATAAAGCAAATTATTTTCTAAAGACGATTATGTCGGTTTAAAGTGATATTTTTCGATAAATTTCTCAAAAAAAGCTGTAATTTGGCTCGAAAAATGCGACCGCGACGCGACCGCGACGTACCACGCTACCATAAGCCTTGCAGTTGTGGCACGTTTCTCGAGCGGCAGCGGACATCACTGGTATTGTTTGTCGCCAATCAAGTTTTCATAAAATTGAAGTCCATCTTCGATTGAAACGTCAAGTAAACGCCAAATTGTCGACTCAATAATAATGCTTGGAAGTAAAAGATTTCAAAGCAACATGAAAGAAACAAAAAAACTCCAAGCCATGGTTAACCGAAGCGACCCAAAAATCAAATTGGTGAGTTCCAGTTCAGTTTCACTTCTAAAAATTACAAAACCACTTTTTCAGGGTGAATTGTACAATTTTAAAGAATTCCGATGTGTTTTCGTGAAAGGAGAAGACGATAAATTCAAGGATACTGGAAAAGTTGCCTGCATTCACTGTCATCGTCTTCTTTCAAAAACTCCCGGTGGTCATTTCAATCGTCATTTGAGAAAATCATGTAGAAAACTGGGAAAAACAATTGAAAATCCGACTCAAGAAGATCGAGAGAATAATTCGAAACGGTTTACTGATCTCCAAGTGACTGAACTGAGTAAAGCAATGGTTAAATTTTGTCTGTCGTCTGGAGAATCATACGAGCACATGGCGTCGGATGCAATGCGTTCGTTAATTGTAAACCTCGCGAATCTCTCGTGAGTTGATTAAAACTGAAAACCAGGGTTTTTAATTCTGATAATTTTAGAAATGATGGATATGGTGTGGAAGCAATGAATCAGCTGCCATCGAAGGAAACGATTCAGAAAATGTGTGAAGAAGCTACTAGAAATTAGAATCCGTTTTATAGATATAAACATCCATTCTGTTTTTTTTTTTTGTAATTTCTATCTGTTTTTCATTGACTGATGCAATTCTAATCTCTCCCTCTTTAATAATCCAGGAAAAGAAATACAAATTTTTATTGTGTGACTCGAACAGAATAAATTTGACAGAATATTCAACTTTCAATTATCTTTCTTTTCGACTCCTTCAATTTTCGGATGCTCCTGACAACATCTCGATTTTTGCCAGAATCCATTTGGATCCTTCTTCTCCACGTGGATTACAAACTCTTGGGTATTCGGATTACTCGGATCAATTGGGAGTTGACGAACCTAGAACTTTCAGAATGAAATTGAAAATCGAGGAAGAAATGAGTTACCGTAATCCCTTCACTATATTGTTTTCCAATCCAATATCCAACTCCAAGAACGACGGCGTGAGTGAAAAAGCACATTTCGATTGTGAGAAAACAAATGTTCAGATGAATCCATTTATACTTTTTAAAAAGGGAGGAGATTCTCAAAGATTCAGAAAATAATATGTTTCGCAATCGAAGGTTGCATCACGAAAGCACAAGTTGTTTTGGAGTTTGTGACGACCGCCGATATATAGAGATGAAGGGAGGGAAGAAGAAGAAGAAGAAGTGTTGATTGGTTATTCATAATGATGAGATAATACGATTTCAGATTAAGAAAGTTAAAAATATAATGGTGCAACTATACTAGAGGGACCAAAAAATACAAAGACAGAAGTTTCCATAAGAAGCGGATTTTGAAAATGCACATTTCCTGTTTCTCATTTAATGACCACAACTTAACGAGAGCATACTTATGATACAGCAGGTTAATGATGTTTGACCATGAATATCTCAGTTCGGAATAAAGATACAAAAAAGTTGTCAACTAATGAAATATTGTTCATAAAAAGGACTATCTTTTATTAGTCGACCACTTTTTGATATCTCTTCTAAGAACTGAGATATCATGTTTCGACAATGTCGATGTACCACAACGTTATTGGTACCATTGTTTAACCGTTTATATCCCGGTTCCCAATGAATATATCAAAAAGTTGTCAACTAATAAAATGTTGTTCAAAACAAATTAAACATTTCGTCAGTTAACATTTTTTTCATATCTTTTCTCTGAACCGAGATATGGAGATTTGAAAAACGCACGCTCTTCTATTACTGACCTTTTTTTCTATTCGAGGTGTCACTGTACTTCCCTTTTTTTACGGAAGAAGTATCTTTTCAAAGAACCAGTTCTCTACAATGTTTGAAAACTATCAATTATCTATTTTTCGGTTTCATCTTCCATTGTATATCTTATCCTCTCTCATTCATTCACTTTCTCAACATTCCAGACATTTTCAATGAGCTCTTTCTCTGGAGCATCTTCTTCTGTAAACCGCCTTTTCTCTCTCCGGAATATATAAAAAGTGTTCGAGAGGTAGCTCTCGAATGGTGCGGAAATGCGCACTTTCGAGAGGCTTCGCGGTGAAAAAAAGAGAAAAAGAGCTCACGGGAAGAAAGAACTGTACTCTTTCGTATACTTTTTCTCACTTTGATACGTTTCAATCGAATTCATTTCAAGATTAATTGTTCACTCACCCCTCAAATGCACTTTTACAGGTCATGACCGTTAAGAGAAGAGGGGGCGGAGCCTAATGTGCAGCTGTTCGTTTATGTGTCATTTCTATTCATTTCACACTTTCCTCTCTTTGTTGGAGTATCCCTCCTTCCCTCAAAATCCTATTTCATTTTTAATTCCATAAAATCTTACTGTATAGCTACAGTATCCCATTCTTGATCATCATTCCACTCTTTAGAATTTTCCCACAATTCTTTCTTTTTGCATGTCTATTTGCCATTTTCATTGTATTTTTTCATTCTCTACCCGTTTATTCAATCCGTGTATTCTCAAGTGGGAAGTCTCTTTTTTCCACGTTTTCTTTTTTGAGTGGAACCCATATTTGTGTACACATTCAAAACTAGGTGGTCGTGTTTTTTGATTATTTAAAATATTTAGTTTTTTAGATTTTTTTCAATTTGGAAGAGAAAATAGAGAGATTGGAAATTATCAAAGAAAAACAAAACTGAATAGAGCCTTATTTCAAAGCGAGATATCTCGGCTCCTGGTTGAGATACAAGAAAGTTATCAACTAACAAAATGTAGCCCTTTAAATGAGCATCATTTTTGTAGTTGATAACTTTCTCATATCTCTACTGGGAACTGAGATACTCCATTTCGAACAGAGAGACGTAAAGAATTCTGACTCTCTGAGTTCTTTATTGAAACGCTCATATCTCGACTACCAGTTGAGCTATCAAAAAGTTGTCAACTAATAAAATATTCACCATTTCATCAGCAATATTTCATTAATTGACAGTTTTTTAATATCTCTTTTCACAGCTGAGATATACTAGCTCGAACTTAGAGCGTCAAAAGCACATGTTGTGACCTTTCTGAGTGAACAACGAAATTCCTCTCGAATGAGGCAACAGATGTTTTCTAAATTCTTGTTGAAACATGTGTTCACTTCAAAAAGAAACACCCCGACAAAAGGCTCTTCAAAATAAAAATTGTTGTCTTACTGTAGTTTTGAAGATCTCACGAGTTGAGCAACTAAAACTTTTTTAATAAAAAGAAATCTGTTTGGCTCTGATGAACGGATATACATATTGCTCTTCTTTGTTTTGTGATAATGATAAAAGTGTATCAAAACATAGTGACCTACCTCTTTCATTTTCTTTCTCTTTTCTCAACCACAAAAAGAAGACCGCCCAGAAGAGAGAGAAAAAGAAGTGTCATCTGTCAAGAAATAAAGATGTAATATACATTCATCTCGTGTACTTTCTATGTCATTTCATCGCCTCCATCATCTCAAACTGACGATTTATCGGTTGAAAAGTGAAATCGAAATGAAAATAGAAAAAAAAAACATCTTCTCCGATTTCTTTATGTCTATTGAGGATTTATCTCAAGAATTCAGATCCAGGATCTTCATCCGATGCCCTTTTATAAGAGGTTTCTCTTTTCTCATTTGAACTTTTCATTCACTTTCTCCTTTTCGAAAATAAATGAAAATGACACTGTTGATTTTTTATTGGTGTCTTCATGCATGTATTCGTAATTCATAATTGTCAAGAGAAGTAAAAAAGAGACGGTCATTGAATTCGAAAAGCAATTTGCAATTCGAATGAATACCAGAATGAGGAGGAGAAAAAGTGTAGAATTGAAAAGAGAAGAGTTGAGGTTGAATGATATTACTTTTTGATTTAGTTTCTCTTTGTTTTCAATAGATTTTGGTTTGGATTTGATCCGGGAGTAGTTGTCTTACTGTAAATATGAGGATGTTATTTTTAGGTAGGTGTAAATTGATTCGCAGAAGAGTAGCCAAAAAAGTGTGGACATTTTATAGTTGATAATTTTTTTTTCTATCATTTCTGGGAACTGAAATACCAATTTCTCAAATCTGCGTTTTTTGTATGACTTTGACCACATTTATCTCGCTTCATATTATAGATACCGAGAAACTGTCAACTAAGGAAATGTTTATCTTGGTAATGGCTATATTTTATCAATTGACAACTTTTTTCTATCTCCATTTTGAGCTGAGATACGCGCCTTTGAAGAAAACCGTATCAGCGAGACAGGCAGAGAACCTTTATGATAGTACTCTCTTCAAACTGTTGTATCTCATTTGTCGACAAGTATATCAAAACGTTTTCAACTAACAAATTTTCGTCCATAATTAGGTCTACATTTCATCAGTTGACAACTTTTTTGTATCTATTCTGGGAAAAGAGAAAAACGTTGTCAAAGTAACCTAACAATTTTAGGAAATTTTCAGAGTTTTCTGTAATTTGAATCATATCGTTCTTCAACTTTTCTAAGTTCTAATAGAGCATATCTGCCTTCTTCTACTTCCTCTTTCTTTATAAAACGGTTTCCTAACTGCATAACATTACACATAATCTATTTCTAATTGAACATCAAATGTGTTTTATTATGTTGATTCCGTATTTCAATTAGATTGAAGAACATCTTGACAAGAATAGTTTGCCATTGTAGGAAAAGAATATATGCCCTTCTAATAAAGTCTCCTCTTAATCTTTTGAATCCTTCTCCCCTTCTCAATACATTTTTTTCATCCAAAATCCCGTCTGCCATTTCAATACTCCTCCTCCTCCTCTTTCTTATTCCATTCTTCTGCTTCTTCTTCTTCCAAATACCGAATACATATAGATATATCCAGTTCATTTCAACCGACCAACCAACCGTAATTACAACATCTGTATCGCCTCTTTTTTCCATCTTCTATTCTTCCCTTTTTTCACATCATTTCATATCGTTTTCAGCGTTTTCTCACCCTTTTTTGATGCCTGGAAGGATTTATTAGCAGGTTTTTCTTGTTTTGTTTCTAAGTCTTAATTCATCGCCACACAAAGTGCCCTTATATTAGAGGCTTCCCCCTTTCCCCTGAAAATATGTGACATTTCTCAATGACACCTCTGAAATTCTCGTCGTTCGGGAAAAAT
Organism: Caenorhabditis wallacei; assembly: GCA_963932035.1. Lineage (NCBI taxonomy): Eukaryota > Metazoa > Nematoda > Chromadorea > Rhabditida > Rhabditidae > Caenorhabditis > Caenorhabditis wallacei. Next base: position 4,096,708 of record OZ009935.1, read on the forward strand.
TGACTTTCTTGACTTCTTGTTTTTTTTTGGCAGAGATTAGCGACAATTATCGACGCGTTTTTACTCGTCGGCAACGTTTTTCGAATGGAGGGGTAAAGAACAAATTACTCTTTTTTCTTGCGTTTGACTTTTTTACGTTACTTAATTTCTTCTTGACTTTTTGTTCTTCACACTTTTCGACACAGGATTACTGTAGTTTTTTAGCTGGATTACCTTAAAGAAAGGGTTTTAAAAAAGTGCGTAGGAAAGTCACCCAATATTGAAAAGTTCACCCATAATTTCACAAAAAATTTGGAACGCTTCACGAATTTGCGTGTCATCCTTGCGCAGGGGCCATGCTAATCTTCTCTGTATTGTTCCAATTTTAGTATATGTTCTCGGAAGAACGAGATATTCTGAATACGTTCTCTCTTATATAGGCACATCTTCTATTGCAGCCGACATCTCACGGGTTACGCCATTCACCTAAACTACAATAGGATGTGGAGACAGAATTCCAGCCATCTGTGGATGTGCACCTTCCACACAGAGTGTATGGTGAATAGCGTAACCCGTGAGATGTCGGCTGCAATAGAAGATGTGCCTATATAAGAGAGAACGTATTCAGAATATCTCGTTCTTCCGAGAACATATACTAAAATTGGAACAATACAGAGAAGATTAGCATGGCCCCTGCGCAAGGATGACACGCAAATTCGTGAAGCGTTCCAAATTTTTTGTGAAACTTTGGGCGAAAATCTATCGGTGCAAAAACTTTTTTGCAGGCTAATCCATCTCGAAAAACTACAGTAAGCCTTGAAAACTAGAATTTATTCAATTTCAAAAAAACCTTCGAGTTTTCTACTCTCAAAAGAAATTAACTGTAAATGAGATATTGAACTGTATCGAACTGATTATTGATCTTGTCAATGCCATTATTCACATTCTCTTCCATTCAAGTACCTTCTTCTTCTTCTTCTTCTTCTTCTTTTCCTCTTCAAATTCCATTATTTTTTTGACACTTTCCACTCTTTTTTCATTTATTTGCACTTTCATTGACACCCCAAACCGACACACATTGGCAATACGTTTTGAACTGAATACATACATATCACATTTCATTTTTCCTGTTTTTTGTTTATATATTTCTCTCTTCTGAAAACTCTTCATTTTTAAATGAGGTCAAGAAGGATTACGGTATTAACTTTTAAACTCGACATGGTTGACTGGTTCTCTCTTTGTGACCTACTGACTGAATAATGACAACAAATAAAGTGACGAGATTCCCTTTTGAACCTCTTTTTTTGTTTTATTTATTGCTGGTTTCAAATGGTTTATGGTTAATTTTCATTGTTTTTTTTTCATTTCTTTTGTTTCTTTTTGAACCATTTGATTTAATGTTTCAATTGAATAGTTTAATATAATAGTAAAGACCTAATTCAAGATACCATCTCCTAAATATGCTGAACTTTGCTTAAGATAGGTTAAGACAGACAAATGCCGAAAAGTATGGACAATATATCATCATACTTTCCCGAGTATTCCTGGTGCCATTCTATTAGAGATGTTCGTTTTTTAAACATTTCATTATACTGCCCTTCTATTAGAGGTGATTATATAAGACAGTTTACAACAGGTTAGCTGTGGCATACCGTAAACAGATTTAACTTTGATGACTTTGATGAAATTTATCTCGGCTTGCATTGAATTATTTGAAAAGCTGGAAAATTCTTACATCCGGATTCTTTATCTTCTATTAACCGAGTAATTTAAAGCTACAAAAAACGATTTTCTTGAAGAAAATTTAAGAAAAATTTCAATTTCATAATTTCATTTTCACCATTTTCTGACACAGTGGCTCTCTTTATTTCATGTCAATTCCCTGATAATGTTCCTAATTTCTTATCAATTTTCACATTTCGCAACCATTTCCATAGAAAAAAGTGGATGTTTATTTTGGTTCCAAAAGAAGAAGAAGAAGATAGAAATGAGATTGTAGTGGTCATCAGTATTATCAGGGAGTGTATATTTTGACTCTTCTTTTGTATGCAAATATATACATTGGAAAAAGAAAAAGAGAGAGAAAGAGAGAGAGACCTTTTGGGTGGAAAAGCCCCGCTTATCACTGGGTAAACAATGAAAAAAGAAGAAGAGAGAAAGAGAAAAAGGAAGAAAACAACGTTGGACGATTCGAACTGTCATTTTCGAACATTGAAAAAACGAAGAGAAAAGAGAGTGACCAAAAGAGAGAATGGCTGGCAAATTGTATGTCCTTATTCACACTTTCCCACGATTCATTTTGACTTTTTGAACTCTTTTCTACTTTTGAATTTCGTTAGTTAACTAATATTGAAAGTTGTTAGGTTTTTTGCTTGAATCTAGAAAAAAAAAATCACTAAAACATTTTTCTCATTCCGCAGGCTCTGATAAGAATGTCATTCCCTTTTTCCAAATTCCATTTTTTACTTCTGCATTTTTTGTAATTTAAATAACTTTTCGAGTTTTCGAAATATTGCTCGACAAAAAAATTCGGAGAAATCAAAAAAAAAATCGGAGGAAAATTGTTTCGAAAAATAAACCGGCACTCTCTAATTGCTCATCAGAACTGATAAAAACAAGATCTTAAAATTCAGACTTGACCCCCGAAAAGTCACCCAAAAACTTGGAAGATGGAAATTTCTTAATTGACTTTTAGCTGTTTATTTTTATCATTCTCTATTTTTCAAACTTCTTTTAATATCCCTGTTTCTTCTTTTTTCCTTTATCCACAACTTTCTGCTTTTCTTTGAATTCATCTTCCTTTCTGAAAACAATATCCTTCACGTATTCACCCAATAATTAAATCCGTTTTCAGAGAATGGGTGAATACGATGACGTCTCAAAGTTCTGTGACTATTCTCCAACGTCTACAGTTTCAACGTCTTCTTCATCTTCTTCTGGATTGGCATCCCCGGTTTGTTTTTACTTCCAACTTTGAAAGTTGAAATCAGTAATACAATCCCTTACGCGATGTTCAAAGTTTCATAACTCGATTCTGGTAAGAGATAATAAAATGTTGTCAACTAGTAAAATGTGCAGAATATAAAATTGAACAATTTGCTAGTTGACCACTTTTTGATATATTTTACCATAGCCAAGATATGACACTTTTAACACCTCGTACAAGGCCCTCCTACATTATTCAATGTACAAAAATTGAAACATTTCAGGTATATGAGAATGTAGAAGAACTAACAGGATTATGTTCTCGAAGTTGGAAAATGATGGGAAAACGGAGTTCGAAACCATCAATGTCCGATTTCTTGGCTCAACTTCCACCTCCGCCTCCTTCATTTGATGATGAAGTTTATGGAGGAGCATACGGAAAAAGGTAACTTATTAGTCCCTTGCCTGATTCCTCATCCCTTCTTTCTGCAAAATAAACCAGATCCTCTGGCATTTTGCCAGTTATTCTCTGATCTTTTTGTGTCCAAAAAAACTAACGTAGCCATTTGATTCAATCATCAAAAACGACGCCGCCGCTTTTCGGATGATGGATTTTGTTGCGTAATCGAAGAAAAAGTCGTCTAGCGGTCAGTGAAAAATGATTGATTCAGTAGAATTTATTAAAACATCAAAAAGCAATTGTTGATGAATTGCGCTTTAATCATAATTTTTTGTCGAAAACTAAATTAAAATTTTAAAAATCCCTTATGGTTTGACAGATCTCGTTGTTTAGCTAAACAATTTTTTTGATTGATAGAAAAAGGAAAACATTGATTATCGGTTCCAAGACTATGATACATCAAAAGTGTAACCATTTTGGTTTTAGTTAACTGATCTTGAAATCTGATTCTTGTGTTTTGTATCAGTGTAACTTTGATGTTATTATGAATTTGTTATTCAAATAATATCAGAATATACAGTACAACTTAATAACTTGGAATGAACGAAACAGTGTATCAAATTGGAATAAAGTTGTAAAGGAAAAGTAAAAGTGATCTGCGAACATCAGATAAAACTGAAGTTTTTTGTAGAAATTCGGAATCTTGAGAAACTTTTTCGGTCGAAAAGAATACGATTTAATATGAGAACACTGATCGTTTTAGTTAGGTGTAACTCATTTCAGAAGGTATCGAAAACGTGTTAAGTGTCAAAATGGGTTTTTCTCAACTGGGGTACTGTGAAATAAAGAGCCAGAAGCATAGAATACAATATGTTAGTTTATAAATTTTTCTAGTAGTTTCTTCTCCGTTTGAAATAAAAAATTTCAGTTGAACGATGACGAAAAGTTTTGAAATTCCTGTCCAAATTTCTTTGTCCAAAAAACCGTCGACCACTCACCACCGAAACCAAGATTAGATTTCTTCCAAAGATTATCGATGAGGCAATTTTTGAAGACGCAGGAAATGAAAAAATTAGAAGCTGCATGCCTATCCTTGTTTTAAAGATCTTGTATTTTCTGTTCTAAAATATCTGGAACCAGCGATTCAAATTCTCCCCTATTTTGGCGGAGGCTTGCAGGAAAATTCAATTTGAATTTAGGCTTGTTCAAACTGTTTTCTATCAAATTTCAAGCTTTTTGAATCCGATTCAGCTCACATTTTCTTCTAAAACTTATTACACTCATAAATCCTAAACGAAACATCAAAATGCCAAAGTCCATAAAATCGTGGAAGATAAAATCATAACTGTAACTTTCATTTTTTCAGACCAGTAGAATCATCAACCTCAACAGCATCATCATCTGCTTCATCACGTCGTCCGATAATCTCTTCTTCTTCTTCAAACAATCCGCCCATTTCATCTCCACCTGTTCATCTTCTCTCTTCTTCTTCTTCTGCTTCTCCACCCGTTTCATCATCAAATTGTTCTTCGATCCCACCTCCTCCTCCTCAACAACAACTTCATCATTCAAATCTTCCAATTTCTCGGTGCTTTGATATGCGTCCTCTGTCGCTTCCGCACAAAGAAATGCAAAGAATTGAACGGGAGCAATCCCATAGGTCAGTCACACTTCTTATTCCAAATCGTTTTGATATTCCTGAATATTATGCAATTACTCCTGCGTGTCCGGCAAGGTAAACTACTGAAATTGATATTTTAAAAATGGGGATCCCTTAAAATCTTCTATAAACTTTATGACTTTTTTCAAAAATTTCAACTCAAAAAGTTTTATAAAATCTCATAAATAATGATTTTTGAAGCCATTTTTATTTGAAAATCCATAATTAGTAAGAAAACCAAACAGTCTTCTGGTGTTTTCTTTTCTTTTTCAAATTGTTATTCCCCCTCTAATGGAACCCTAATCAAACGTTATATAGAACATTTTCCCAAACCGCTCCAAATTTCTTAGGTAGGCTATCCGTTTCGTGTCATTTGGCATTTATGTTAAACTTTTCACACTATTTCTCTCAATAATTCAACATCACCTTTCCACCCCAAAACCCAAAAAAAAACTTCAAGAAGATAGCCCATTTCCTCATTTATCTGATCTTATATTAATCGTTCACACTTTTCGATTCGAAACTTTTTTTTCTTCCTCAAAACTTTCTCATCTCTTTTCACTTTTAGTAACATTCTTTTTGACGAAAATCTCCTGCTTAATCCTTAAATCCACCGCCGAAAAACGGATACGGAAAACTATTGAATCGTTTCGCACTTGAATAGAAGAAAGACGGAATCATGTAGTCGAATTTCCACATTCGACCAAGAAAACAGATGACCACATCGTTTTGACGTCATGAGAAAATGATGTGGATCTTTCTGATTACATAATTGTCTTTGAGATTTCGATTGGGTTGATCTAATATTACATTCTGCATAGATCAGCCTCCATTTTTCTGATTTGATATCTGTTTTCTTGATTCATAGATTTCACCCGAAATAAGTTGGATTAATTAATTATTTCTCATAATATTTCACACATTTTACTAGTTGACCATTTTTTTTGTATCTCTGGCGACAACCGAACAATGGGCCTTTAAACATCTCACTTCAATTTGAAACTGTAATTAAGAATGCCAGACTTCCCTCCTTTAAAACCTAGATTTCCTTTTTTTCAGAGTGTTGATCATAACTCTCCTCATAATCACCATATTCATCGTGATGATTGCTCTTGGAATCTATGTTTTCTATGATGTCATCGCCGAACACATCAACAATATTGCTGGAACTTTTTGAATAATTTGAAATTTATTTGTAAATGATTTTAGAACATCCGGTCTTTTTTGAATTTTACGGGTTATTGTATATTGATTGACGCCTTTTTTCCTGGAAGTATGAATGAACTTTTTTTGATTGAAGTTTTGAAGACATTTTAAAAAGTGGAAAACGGATATTTAAATTACAGAAAAAGAAACAACTAGCTCTCATTAGAGCGTACTTGACACATATGAGATTCTTAATCTCTTTGATTCCAAAATCTCAATGAAGCTACAATATTTCTGACACTCCCTTATCTCTCTTTCTCATTTTCTTATCTATTCAAACTAGATTCTTCCGTTTTTCTAATCTTTTGAACTGATATCCATTCTCCAAAAAGAAGCTTTTTGATCATTGAATCTTTTCTTCTTTTCTTCGGATGAATATAACATTGTTTTAACATTTATCTTCTGACATAATAAAAAATTATTTCTCATTGTATAAAAATTTCGAGAAGAAATGGAATGAGAAAGGAACCGTGATTACGAAAATCTGATTTCTCATAATAAGATTATGTTTGTTATAATGTGTGAGAAGTCATTTAGAAGATGGAATCTTTGAAGATGAGAATCAGAAGATCAAAAGATCCAAAATGCGATGAGATGATTTGGATTTCCAGTTGAATTGATAAATTACTGCTTTTCGCTCTTAGTTAATAGTTTTAAGCTACTGTTTAAAAGTTGGAGATATTAATTCCAATTTTTGTGTTTTACTTTTCAATATTTTTATTGAAATTAAGAAAATAAAACAAATGAACCGGTATTTCGAATCGCGACAAAGGAGGGGGGAAAAGTGGACCTATCGTATTTACAAACAGAGATTACTGTGGTTTCAAAGTTGAAAATGACACTGGTGGAGGTGGTTCTACAATTGATGTTAATGTCTTATTCAGATTTAAAAGTGTTGAATTCTCAGCTTCTCCATAAATAAATGCAGGTCTCATATCAACAATTGTAGTGACTGCACCAACAATTAATACAATTAGAAGGCCGAAAAGAATAGCAGAATATATTGGAACACATGAAAATGGAGGACGAGGATGAAATTCTGTTCGTTGAATCGCCTTTTTCTTTGGTTTTTTGACGGTTGTTCCACATTCCAAATCTGAAAATCAATAGAAATTGACTTAATTAAAATAATAGAATATCACCTGATATGTTGGTTTTTTTTTTCAAAAAATCTATATTTTCAGAATAATGAAAAAAAGCAGAATTTAGAACCGTTCAAAGACCAAAAAACAAGATTTCGTTTGTTTTTAACTTGTCACAAAAACAGAATAACGTGTCTCTAGAAGAATATTTTTGAAAGGTTTCCACCCACAGCTACCAGTTTTTTAGGGGAAATTTTCTTATCTTTGCAGAAAATGAAAATTTACAAAATTGTTATTTGAAATTTTTAGAAATTATCAAATACTTCCGGAAGGTTCTTTTAGCTTATTTCAATAGCTGTATTCTCATGTAGACCCTCACTACCGTGCCGGCTTCTTGCTGGGTAGCGCAGCTGGGAAGATTTTTCCTCTTTAATCCAAAAGTTCTTTTTTGAAAAAAAAAGTTTTTTCTTAACTTTTAAAAAAGTTTTTAAATTCCTTTTAGATTTTACAATCACAACAAAAATAAGCACACACACACACACAGGAATATCCCACCTGCTGCAACAATACATTGTCGACTGCTCGATGGAGCAATAGTCGAATTCAGCTCATCAATTTCATAAACAGCTGAATCCGAATCCATCATTTTTGGATCCTTTTTTTCTTCTTCTTTCTTACTTTGAAATCTTACTGATTTTCCAATTGTTTCCTTATTCTCTTCTTCTTCTTTTTCTTCTTTTTCTTCTTTCGATTCTTTCTGATTTTGATTCAAATCCGTTTCGTCACTTTCCGTTTTGTGCATCAGAGGAATGATTCTAAAAAAGACAAAATGAATTTCAAAAAATTGAAGAAATCAATATGAAGAAAAGAGAGAATCGAGGCGATTTCTCTCATATTTATGCGCTTTTCATCGTCCGTTTTTTGATGGTTTTATGGCGCGAAAACGACTAGAAATTTCACGAAATCGGGGTGTTTTTGAAGTGAAGAATAGATGCAAGATATTGATAAACAACTAACATCGATTTTTGAAATTTTTCTATCGGTTTAAAAGAAAAAAGATTTTACATCGAGCAAGAAGACACACTTTGAAACACTTTAACTTATTTGGCAGAAGAGATATCAAAAAGTTGTCAATTAATGAAATGTTGCTTATAGTGAGGGTATCATTTTGTTAGTTGAAAACTTTTTCGTAACTCTACAATGAACTGAGTTTTTCGTATTTGAAACATGTCCTTGAAAATAGAAGTTGCTAGAATGTCTGCCTCTCAACGCACCCTTAGCTCAGTTCATGTTTCAAACCTTCATAACTCAGCTCTCATAAGAGATATTGAAATGCTGTAAACTGATAAATTGTTGCAAATTTCAAGCTGAACATTTCATTAGTTGATAACTTTTTGATATCTTTTTTGCCGAGTAAGTTACATCTTCTCAAAGACATCAAGCAAAATGTGACTAGCTTAGAGGGAATGTCAAAAGTAACCGCTGATACCCAGAAAAAAATTGAAAAAAATGTTTCTCATATTCAAAATAGTTTATATGATTCTTAAGATTTTCGAGAAAAAGACACGGTTTCAAAAATATTTGTATAAACGGTTTTTGAGTCATATGTTATGTTTCCAAAAACGTTGAATTTCATAAAGTGTTAAATCGTTTTGTTATTGAAATTTTTATTTACGTGCTTCATAACTATCTTTTTCTAATTTTTAATTTAAGACATATCGAGGTTTTCATGACCTAAAAACTTGTTTTATTTTCAGTACGATTCTTGGAAGATGTTTGATGAGCACGATTTAAAAGTGTTCGCTTATAAATGTTGTTGACCACAATACTATTTACAAAACGTGACTTGAACAGTGAACAAGTGTATACACTACTTATTAATATTTCATTTGACACATTTCCAAAAAAGAATCTGTTATTTTTTTGTTGAGAATTTTTTTTTCAAAATTTAGCAAAAGCAATTCTATAAAAATTCAGAGAACTCAATTGACAAGTTCATCATGAAAACTAATCTTTTGTAAACTACAAAAACTACATAAAAATTAGTGATAGTAAGAAGAAAAGTAAATTTGAATTCCGGAAAAACAAGTAAAACAAACAATTTCTGCGTTGATTTGAGTGTAATTCTGATTATAAAATGATGGTAAATTTATCAAATTAAACGAGAAAAAAAGAGGTGACGAATACAGTTTGAAGTTCAGAATTACTAACAAAACAGGAAATGGGAGTGCATCAGAAGACCAAAGTTTTCATTTTCACGTAGTTATTGTCTAGATGTTCCCGTTCAGTTTTAGAGTACGACTAAATGAAAGAAGTTTTCTATAGATTCACTTTCAGAACTTTGAGCTCCGTCAATGTGAGCTAGATTTTTTCCAGTCGGGAGTTTTGAAAGATTATGTAAAAACTTTATTTCTGTAGCTCTCAGAATTGAGTTTTTGAGAAAAAAAAGCAAAAACAATTATATTGAGAGTCTTAAAAATGAAGGAAGTGTAAACGACTAACACACGAATACAATAGTAATTTCTAAGTATTTCTGAAAAAAAAAGGAACATCAATTCCTAAACAGTGATGAAAATAAATTATTAAAAAACTCACTTGTTTGACTTCATAATTCTTATTCACAATCTAGGATTTCGAATAAATTTGAGTAAATCCGAGTAAATAAAAAAGTGACTTCTAAAAAGAATCGTGTAGTTCTAAATCAAAAACCAAAACTACAAAAAAAGAAAATCAGAAACTTCTGGAGAAGATTACTTTTGAAAAATCAGAAAGGTACAATATCAAAAATACCTAAATAATATAAGTCTTTCTCAAACGATCACAATGGTCAAACTACAATTCATTTACACGTTATTCATCAAGAAAAATCTGATTAATGAGCTGTTTTAATCAAGATTAAAAACAAAAACAAGATTTGCAACAAAAAAAGTAAAACTGACCTTATTGTTTCTCTCAAATAAAAGTAAGAGAATTGAAGTCACTTGACCCGAAACAGACAAAAAACATATCCAAAAATATCGAATAACTCTTCTTTTTCCAGTTCCCAAGTGAGAAGAAAAAAGTTAGAAAACACTAACAAAACATAGTGGGAACAAAAAAGAAATATGATGAAAATGGATTGGAAGGGTGGGTAGAAAAGAGAGAGAGAGAGAGAGAGAGAGAGAGAGAGAGAGAGAGAGAGAGAGAGAGAGAGAGAGAGAGAGAGAGAGAGAGAGAGGGGTTGTCTGGGAGTGTTTCGGTTGACTAGGAGATATAGTATTAGAATCAGAGAGACGCAGAACACTAGATGAAGATTTCAAAACGACACAAAACTGGTTTTTAGGAACGAGAAGAGAGAGAGAGAGAGAGAGAGAGGAAGAGGTTTAGAGATTGACAGATGTTTGGTATAGTTTACAATTTTGTATACAAGCAATATCAACTAATAAGAATTTTGGAAAAAACAAACTCTCACTTCCAGAAAATGAATACCAATGAATGGATAATGTAAGAAAAGCTTTCGTCACTGTTTCAATTATTT